>CM055092.1:98611959-98727741 GCA_029204225.1 Diphasiastrum complanatum | reverse complement strand
TTTTTGCCAAAGAGTTATGTATAGAAGTAGGCGGACTGTCAACGTCGCGATGTGGGTCGGATTTTCGAGTTGACGATACAAAGGGTCGGAATATTATAAAGGGTCTGATTTATACAAAGGGTCAAAAAATATATAAAGGGTCAGAAAATATACAAAGGCTCGTATTTTTTCAGGGTCAGAAAAATTAGAACCGATTTGTACCGAACAGGTTCGATGGCTCTCGAAAAAATTAGACTTGATCTAGGGTCAAAAAAATTAGAACCGATCCAACCCAACCAGGGTTGAAAAATCTCTCTTTGACAAGAATGACATTGGGTCAAAAATAGTCTTGGGTCGATAAATATGATACTGAATTTTTTTTATCTTCAAGTAAAAATCAAGCCCCCTCTATTTTTGTAGTTTTTCAAGAATAAGTATAAATAGGTTTTTCAGGATGTTCATTACCTAATGGAATTGAGCTTGAGAATAGAATTCCAACTCTCCCCCTTGATGTGGATCTTGAAAAAAATTTATCTTCAAATTTAATAAATTGTTAAATCTGAGTTGCTACTCCATGGCGAAGTAATCTGCTGCCATAAACTCTGTCCTATAGTAAAACCGAAGAAATTATCCTTGTGATTTGGTTGTTATAGTCGATAAATGTCAGATGTGACTGAATAAAATTGGTATCTACAGGTAGGTTCTTTAGTCAAATCGCCTCCTTGGTAGCATTTGTGCAAGCTAAAATCTGACTCTGTGGAGGATAATGTTACTGAGGTCTAGCTGTTACATGAGATTGGACCTTGATTGAACATAAATCCAGAAGTTGATATTCTAGTGTCGATACTTTGTATCCAATCTACATCTTTGTAGCCTTTGAGAATGTTGGCTGATGGGCCGGATTTTTGTTGACTGATGGAAAATTAGTCTACTGGGCCGGATTCAAAAAATGTACTCCAGTGCTAACATGCATTTCAGATCCTTCATTAAGTTCAAATTGTTACCGAGTAATAAAACTCATCTACATAATGAGCAGTGATAATAGAAAGATCTGATATAGACCTAAAGTAGATATTCGAGTCTACCGAGTTCAACTAGAAAACATTCTCATTTCGAAGTGCAAGTTTGGTGTCATCTTTTGTCTTGCACTAGTCAGCATCAATATTTGACTTTGCCTCTGAAATAGTGTTGAGTTTCTGCACAAAGTAGCAGGCCAGATTATCCTCGAATCGTGATGGAGGCTGTCTGGATCGATTCGATCTTCTTGTTGACAAATCTCTACTCCAGATGATCTGTTGGTTATTTCTTTACTTTTCTTCAGAATTGTTTCTTGCCTATTACCAAGCTCGTTTGGGCATTACTTGTCTGTTTTCTTATTTGTTACAATGATTAGGTCTGGCAAAAACTGATGAATATATTTGTAGTATAATGTCCTGCCTGTCAGAGGACAACTCAGGGTCGTTTTCTCTTGAAAACACTCACATTCAAACAGAGATGCAAGCCATGAGCATTCATCTATAGATTAGCATGCAGCCCAAATGAACGTTCAATTGATTCTACAACTACCTACTCTAAAAATGAACTGAATCAGACGCTACACTTTACTAGAACTGAGCTGCACTTGCATTAATCCACAAAGCTGAAACAAGAACTAATCTACAGCATTTTAGAAGTCCAAGAATAAACCAACCAGTCTTTTGATGCTTGGACATCCCAAGAACATCAAAAACTAGAATGTTGGAGGATATGCAAGATTTATACCACATTTCTAGCCTATTTAGTTTACTTGAATGCTGGTTCATACATTCTTTCACAAACAAGAAAAAAAAAACTAACCCACTCTAGGAAAGCAACAAATCTAATCCACTCTACAATCCACAACCACACATAAAGGGGGGGGCAAGATCATGAATGCATCACTCAAGAAACAAGCATGATCAAGGAGCTCAATTAATGACCAAACTCGTGAAGGCTCTTCTCATTTCAGCATGGAGTAGATACAATATACAAAAAGCTCCTCTTCCACAAAAGAGTGTAGACTCTTTAAATAAGCAAGAAGAGCTCCTTAGGTGGGCCTTCCTAGTGAATTTTTCACATTTCACAAATTACAAGTGGAATGAATGCTCTCCACTAGAGGTCACCATCCAAAAGGTGTCTCACTCTAATTTTTTTAAGAGGGGTCTATTTGCATTTAGTTCATTAAGTCCTAGAAATAGTAGTTCCTACATGGGCTCATTCCACTATTTCGGGATTTACCATGAGGCTAACACTGTTCTTGTTTGTCTCATTCCTAACTAGCATTTTTCGGCTCTCATACTTGGGCTCTCAGTCTTCATTAGTCTCATCTTCTCAGGGACCTCCTCCGGTCTAAGGTGAGAGGTTGCTCTTGAGTTGCTCTGTCTGAGTAATCTTGGGATTTATCAAATCTAACCAACATCATCTCACCCCTAATGTGTTGCAGGACCCACTGCCAACTCAATTGGACGATGTCGCTGCACTTCCACATTGGGATCTTCGATTGACACTTGGAAAAGGGTAGATCCCTTGATCGCTTACATAAATCAAGTGCTTCTTGTCGCTAGTCTTTATCACAAAATTTTATTTCACAAATTTTTGCAATTGGATCAAAATGTTTTATTGCTATAGGTGGTGATATTCTCAAAATTGGAGAGCTCTCAACAGCTTTTACAACTTGCAAGCTTGAGTGCTTTCCATGTGATTCTTTTGTTTTGTCACTTGTATCTGCCATTGCGGGTTGTATCTTTGCTTTTTTTGGCAGGTTCTAACTTTTGAGAGGTTTGTATCTTCCATTTGCTTCTGGGTGTTTCCATTGGTTCTTCTCTCAGTTGAAGTTCCAGTCTCAAGGAAAACCTTTGATTTGCAGGTTACACAAACTTTGATTATCAGTCTCAAGGGGATGGACTCATCATCAAAAATTGGTGGTAGGAACAGATTTGGGTGGATGGTTTGGTAATGGTAAGGAAACATGATGAAAGCTTGGTGGAAGGGTGAAAGAAACTGATAGTTCTACAGTTGCAGCCTTGGAACCTTGCAATGTCGAGCTTTGACCACCACTTGCTGGGTCCGTTACTTTTGGATCTCTTTGGGCTTCATAGGAGGGGATTCAACTATAATTGCTCCAGAGAGTTTCTTTTGATCAAGATTGATCTTACTTATCTGTTGTTCAAGATTTGTCCTTTTCTCCTCACCTTCTTTGCTTATTTTCTTTATGTCTTCTAGCTGCTTCACCCTGGCTTCTTAGATCTGCGTTTGGCTGATCAACCATTGTAGGTGGTCTCCGTAGGACATTTGCATATGATCTATCAGCTGCTTTGGTAAGTATAAGAAACTCGGGGAATTCTTAGAAGAACAGTGAAATGATGATAAACAAACAGATTAGAGGTAGGGTGGAGGTGGTGTCATTAGTAGATGGTGTGAACGATAGGCATGAGAATGGGCGCATAAGTATGGCAAGAGATCGGTTGAAGGAGACTGATATTCCAATGCTTGTGTTACTCTTTCGGAGGATCCTCATCGTGACTGGGGTACTTCTTATGATTGAGTCTCTTCGAATTGCCCATCTGTCTTCTTAGCCTTGTCTTTTTCATATTTGACTTGTGACCTTGGCTGTCGATCTTGCTGATGTTGTTGCTGGCAACATAACTGCTCCAGTGGATCCAAGCAGATCCACCCCCCCCCCCAAGATCTGTTGGTGGGGATGTTGTTAGTGGTAACTATGCATGCTCAAGATTGGATCGGTGTGTTTAACACGTAGTTGAAAACATGTTGAACACGTAACTGGACTAAAGATTGAACAAATTTTAACTAAATTTGTTTCGATCTTGCTGAATTTGACTCAAAGATTAATATGGCAATGAGATACAAGAATCAACTCTAACTTCACATGGGTTTCTCATATTTCTCAAAAATCCTAAGCTGCTGTACAAGGGGATCTGAAGATGGATAGATGAATGAAAATGTGTTTTGGAGATGCTTTATAGAAGACTCTCGTGCAGTAGCTATTCCTCATGCAAAAATCAATCACACAAAATAGGTGAAGAGAAACAATGAAATAAACAAACGTTATAGAGTGAGAACTTTATGGCACATGTCGAACAAAACTTGCATTTATCAATATTGATAATCTACCTAAGTGTGGATGCAAGAGAGTGACAGGCAGATGAGTCTTGAGAAGGCCACTAAGTCTGAGGAGGTAGCACTATCAATGTTTAGCGACCAACTTCTAAAAAATACAGTACTAAGGACCATAAATGGATCTTTGAATGATCCACAAGGTTGATTGTGTGCTTGCTAAACAATCTATCAGAAAATATTCATTAGAAAACAAGATCTAGTTTAGCAGCTTGATAGAAAACAAGTAGAGACAATCAGAGCATTGATCAAAAACTATAATCCAACTCCACACATGTAGTACGGCCTGTAGGCAGTGTTTAGAATGTTCCAAAGTTGGTTTTCATTGGAATCAAAAGTAACACCATACAATGAGAGGAAACTCGAGTTTCTCCTTGAGGTTCCATCAAGTTTCTATCTTCTCACTATGGAGAATGACAATTGCAATATTCCATTGTTTGTAGAGTAAGGAGATTTACTCTCACATGCCCTTTTCAAAACAAGACAAGGTTGGTGATACTAAAATCTACCATCATTGATAGCAGATGTTGTAAGATATAGCTTAAGATGCAGGTATGGTTGAGGTACTATGTCTTGAGTACCTCTTTGAACAAGAGATTCAGAACCAAATCTCTATCTTGATTTTTGAATCCTAAATTTATTGTGTATTGGCACATTGGAAATCTTATCTAAGTAATAAGTCACATGAAATAATAACTCTCCATGTGTTTTTGCCAAAGAACCATCATCATGAGCCTCACCATCTTGGATAATTACACAGACTATTAATTTATCACGTCAATGGTTGTGATATATATATATATTTTATTCATCATAACAAGATTCAAATTCATCAGCCCAGTACATCTTGCAACTCATCTCCTCTTAGATGAATTTCATTATCAGTACCACAGTAATCGGACTCTCCTCAATATTGTCGTTTGTGTCAAAATCATTCGATTCATTTATAGTATTTTCTATAATATTTAAATAACTTGGAGATATTTTTATATCCTCATCAACGTCCATGTTTGTGTTGTCAATATTCAAGTCCTCCATTTCATTCTCAATGTATGCATTTTCAAATACATGTCCTTGCGTGTGGCTAACTTGAACAACATACCACCACTTGTTGTTTAGTCGATCTGGTTGAAAAAATACCTGCACATTTAACAATGTTAAGTTAAAAAGTTTGTTCAAACAATGTCATGGAATTGCAATGAAATAGTGTATATTACTGATTATGATTGAGAAAAAATGGATGTCAAACTCATGTGACACACCTGTTCACAGTGACAAGGCAACACCAACGTGTTTGAAAAATCCCATGCTTAATGTCTTGGTTGAATCGATAGCAAAAAATCCACTACGATCTCTTTTCACGGTTGCATTTGACCCTTGATAATTGATTTTGAACCATTTCACATCAAACAAAAACTATTTACCATTTTCACCGAAACACACTTCATATATATCTTGAATAATTCCTACATTCTCAAGCTCTCCAGAGATTGGACTTTGGTCTTGTGCACTACTCGGACTTTCTTGATTGAAAGATGTCATCACAACACAATCATAAGTTTCTCGTTCATGTCAACTCCTTCAACGCGATGACGACGACCATATGTCTACATTGCACTATACTTTTGATACTGCCATATATTAAGTATAATTAGGACAATAATCAATTATTATACATGTACATTGTATTTTTACTAAAAAAAAACAATAAACAAACCTTCCAATCACATCCTCTTTGCAAATTCCCATTCCGTGTCAGATTGACTTGTCCCTTTGATCTTGTCTGTCTATGGTGCATTGGTCAACATCACGTGAAGGTGCAGCATGGCCCATACTATGCCTATTATGTCGGTGTTTATTTCTAGACAACCTTTTTTTTTTTTCTCTCGTATAATTCCAACCACTTATCCATCACTTTAGAATTATAGAGCATGAAAGTAGAAATTTTTTTTCTTAGAAAAGGGTCCTTTTCTTAAGAGAACCTATACCTTGGGGTTTTTTTTGCCTTTTACCTCATTGTTCTCCTCATCATTCCATAGCCATGGAGTAGGTGGATATATTTGAAGCAAAAATTCAGTGACATAGATAATAGATTCTTGCACTAACCACCCATTGGCCATGCTTCCCTCTAGTCTCGTCATTTGACGCACAAAATCTTTCAAAACTTTCATGAATCTCTCCAAAATAAACATCTAGTTATAAACATTTATTGCAATGATGAGAGCAGTGGTCAATGACATAGTAAAAAAATGATGCTAAATACGTTGAGGCCACAAAAATCAAAATCGTATATTTTGTACCTTGAGTGCACACAAGACCAACAATATCAATTTCTTGGACCAAGTGCACAACCATATGCACTTGTATGTCCAAGATGGAGGTTGGAAAATATCTCTCAAGCATACATATAGCCTCCACTATATCTTCATGTTTTTTTTCCACATCTATCTCACAAATCTCCTTGTCACACATCCATCTACATCATATTTGTAGTATATGATCATCATCATATGACTTTATCAAACTTGCATGTAAAATAAATATGCAATAGCATAAAACGTAAATGAAAGAAATGTAAGTACTTGACAATGGATGCTTATTTGTAAATGGTATTGTGAAGTTGATCAATTAGACAACCACGAACACACATTGGAAAGATTTACTCATGCATCTTCAGGCAATCATGAGATCTAAGACGATGAAGTTTTCCTTTTGTTGTGAATGATGTTCCAAACCAATTGGCGTTCTCATCTCCCAAATGCGTACATACTTGTACCCTTCCTTGGTAAGAATCCAAGGGGCTCTTTGAATGATATGAGTATTTTCATCTATACCCAACTTTCGCCAATACTCTTCTTTTGTCTTTGATTCTTGTAGGTCTTGTCTTGCATTAATACTATCTCTTTTGCCCACCAAGTGTTTCCATAATGATTCACTCACATTTTTGAATATATCCATATGATCAAGCAAGTGATTGATCAAAAGTTTATTCCAATATGGTAGACAATGAAAGATAGATAGTCTTTTCATACCATTGATTGGCTTGGTCTTAGATTCAATCTAGAGCTTGTGCCAATCTGCCATGGACATTCTCTTTGGAGGCGTCTTTGTTTCCGTCTTTCCTCCTAATCCCTTTCTTTGTGTATTTTGAAACAAATGATTCTCATGCAAATATTTGCGATGATTTTCATATACAACTTTGCTTAGATAATGTGAGTGTCGAGCATCAATATTCGGTCCACAAACGAGACACATGTGATATATGGAAGTTGTAAGACCTAAAGAAATCAAATGCAATTCATATTACAACTTGTAAGCCCGACCATGCACACCAAGTGTAAACTTTCACATATTATCAGAGCCATGGTTGTGGGTGTGGTTTAGGTGGGCAGTAGCTTTAAAGAGCTATGCCTTGAGGGGGAGTGTTAGAAAGTGTCAAGGCTATAGCCCTTGCACAACACTCTTGGAACACAAATGGACGGGTAGGTTAGTGGTAGAGCACCCCACTATAATGGGGGAGGTCCTAGGTTCAATCGAGAGTGGGTGAAAGATTTATAATATTTGAACCAGTCTTGGTGGTGAGTCATATGTTGTGTTGCTCCAGAATCCAAATATCAGGAATAGATATCATGTTGTTCTCCGACCTTGGTCATATGGGCTTGTTGTTGGTACTACTTTTTCTTCTCATTTTTATATTTCAAAGTTTTGCAGCCCTTGATTTCATGTCCAGGTTCCTTATAGTATCTATAGAATAGTTTCTACTTTGGTTGGAGAGATGAAGGATTCAAAATCGGCCCTGAGTCAAAATTCAACCTAGAGCCAAAATTCAATCATGGCTGCATATTGCTTTGGTGATAATGGCTACATCACCTTCTGGCTTGACTTCTGTGCCATCATCACAGAAATTAAAATATCTTTGTCTTTCCGAAGAAGAGCCCGATTTCAATAGAGGTAATGTTTCGATGATATCCCATTGGAGGAATCATACAATTTGTTTTATAATTCAGGAGATGATGGTTCCATCATCAAAGATACCAAGGGAAACGTCATCATCAAAAGGATGCATGACCTTGCACTCAAATATTTTGGCCACAACTTATTCACTCCTTGGGAGAAACAAGACCAAGATGACAAGAATAAGATACTTGCGATTTTGAATACTGAGTTTCTTCAATCAAATAGATCTGGGAAGGTGTGGGCATTGACGAATATGTGTATGCATATTCGTCATAAGCATCACTCCTTACGAAGATATGTTAAAATGGCAAAAAAACGCTGGTGTGGGCTTCAAAGAAAGATTGGGCAAAGGTGATACACGAGTCCAAGCATCCCAATCCTGATCGCTTCAAACAACAACGAGATCAATCTCTTGGGCAAATCTCGCCTTGGCTCGGGTGAGAAATCCAATTTACAAGCCCAATTTGTAAGTTTTTCTTTTTTAGTTTGATTTTATTATAATTATTTTAGATATGTTTTTATTACTAATCATGTTTCGTATCTAAATGATTGCATTCGTGTTTTCATAGCAAAGAGATTTTGAGAGAAAATACACAAATGCCGATTATAAGATTGGGTACCAACAAGGTTCCAGCTGAATCGTCCCCATCATTAGAGAAAATCTGAACACAAAAGAGGCCTTTCAAAAGATACTCTTTCATTTTTTTCTCAACGTAGCTCCTTCAAATTGATTTTTTTTTTTTTTAAAAGAACTATAATTTTGCATCAGGGACAGCCCGTAAATAAGCCATTTTATTTGTAGTATAATATGAAACTCAGCAAAAAAATAGTGTAACTTTTGAACGACGATTATGGTGCCATTAGAAATCTCTCAACGAGAGCTTTTCAACGACACCCAACATGACCCAGTTCTGAGAAAGAAGTTATGGCCAGTCAAAAGTTTTGGTCGGTCAACGCTTGGTCTCCCCAATATCTCTTTCAAGTTTAGTTGACCAGTTTGAGACTGGTCAACTGAGCTTGAAAGAGGACCACTTTACGGTAGATTTCTGCATGAACCGGCAAATCAGTTGTAATTATGACAAAAACAAGTTCAACTTATGGGTGGAGAGACTTACGAAATGGCCATAAAAAGAACCTTGCCCACCATTGCCTAGGTGCAAGGGCCCTGCCATCTCCGTGCACTTCTTAGCAACCTCTCTTTGTTGCTTGAGACGGTCTGAATCTTCTCGAAATTCTTTATTTGCAAACTTCCAATCATCTTTGTGCACGTTGTATGGCCTAGATTTGCCAACTCTGACTGCATCTCGGATCTCTGATTTGCGGTGGCTCCTCACACTTTCCATGTGTTTTCCCTATACAACTGGTCAATGACATAATTTTTTTCTCATCACTTTGTTTGCGCTAGTCCTTGAGAATGTCCCTGTTGAAGACCACATGCGTGAGTTGCCTCATGCAAGTGATGACACGACCACCGCGATCATCCTCCACTATGGGCTTCTCCGCATCTATATCATAGGATGGTAAGACCTCAACTGATGGAGAGGTGGCAACAGGAGTGTCGAAAATAGTGGGGGAGTTGATTACCATGGAATGATTTTGGGAGAAGTTTAAAGGCGATCACGAGAATAGTGGGGAGGGATATAAAGAGGAGAATGTTGGGAAGGAGTTTGACCGAGTGTAACCAACAAGGGTTTGAATGGGAGAAAAAATGGGTGGAGTGGCCTAACAAGAGGGATCACGGTGCCATGGAGACCGCATGGGGGACGTGGGTATCGAAGAAGGAGAAATGCGAGGAGAGAGTGTGAGGGTGTCGGGATAATCAGGTGTGACAGATGCAGGAGTCATAGTATCATGCATCATCCGTGTCAATCATGAAAAATGTCTCTGGAAAAGTGGATATACATGAGCATTCTCATGTGCAAGATGACCACCTTATCATGATTATTCTCAATGATGTGACCAACCATGTCTATGTCATACGATGGTGGGATGGCAGCTGGTGGCGATGTAGCCATGGGACTGTCTAAGGGGGTGGCCTCCAGTAAGGGAGATGTGGCTTTGGGAGTGTCTATGGGGGTGGCCTTGGGTGTGGGAGGTGCCCCGCTGATGGGAGAATACTGATGTTGTGGGATGTACGTAGTGTACTAGGGAGGGAATAGGAATTCACCAAGGGGGGTGTCGGGATGGGAGATAGATAGGAGGAGACTATAGGGGAGTGGGCTCAAAATCCCATGGTGAAACATGACCCCATGGAGTATAGTAGAAAGGACAAAACACAGTGGTAGTGCGTCCAGAGGGAGGGAGAATGTGAGGGGTGAAAGTGGACATGCCGAAAATACGAGGTGTGACAGATGCAGGAGTTTTCAATATTGTGTGACGTACGTGCTACTTCTTGGGTCAATGTATCTCAAAGTAGGGACTCCCCATGACGACATGTGTTATGCGGACATGTAGCACTCACGAGCACATCGCCAATATCAGGCTCATCACCACATCCTCCACAACAGCGGACACCCAGGTGGCTCCCCCTCCTCTCTCGAGAATGTAGGGAGGAAGAACTGGCAGTACCACCATGCCGGGTGGAGGTGCGATGTACTAAACCAATCGAGAGGAGCTACGAGCCTCACGTCGAGCCCTCAATCGATGTAAGACCCTCTACTGCTGCGAGGAATGCAACTGATCAAGATAGACCACTCTCGCTCATAGAGGAAAGGTGGGATGACCCGCGACTATGGCCTGACCTCTAAGTAGGAGATTCATCATATGACATAATGGTTGCAACGGAATAAGAGGGATAAATACTGCAGACAACCAAGAGGAGTCTCAAAAATAGTAAAAAATAACATCACCATGTCCATCTCTCTCTCTCTCTCTCTCTCTCTCTCTCTCTCTCATCTCTCTCTCTCTCTCTCTCATCCCGTGGACTTAAAAAAATAGAGTTTCGTGAAACAGATGCCAAAAATTATATGTATATTGACTCATAGCTACAACGTCAATACCAACACATATATTGTCAAGGAACAATGATGATCCAAATTGAACCACATTGAGGAATAGACATCAATAAGAGGCTCACTAGCCCCACAAGTGACTCGTATATAATGAGCGGGTGTCTCTTATATGAAGGCACAAAAGAGGAGTATGGTGTGTTGGCCCATGGCAGTCCTTGAACCTTGCGGTTCGTAGCATCAAAGAGAGAAAATGATACTCCTACTTTGAACTCAACACTTCAAAGTAGTTACATATCCAAATAAACTTTATGCAACCTTTTAGAGTTATTGAGTTTGAAGTAGCATACACACTCTTCTCATTTCGATGTGGTGAATCATGAGTTTAAGGACGCCAACAGCCTGCACACCATATGTCTCTTTGGTATCGTCATTTTTAGACAAGACACCCAATCGGCACAGACAACTCGACTGAGGAGCCAGTTAGTCCCCTTTGCATCCTCAATGGATTCATGTCATCATTAATATTGTTAGGGTTATGGTTTGTGGTTAATTGGAGATGGAAAAATGATTTATATGTTTGTATTGCCCTCGTAGCTTTGACTCTAAACCCTAAAACCTAAACACACATGAGGAGAAAAAAAAAAAAGAACATAGTAGAGTGCTAATCAGAACTCTCGAACCATACAATTATATCATATTATAGAATGTCACCAGATGCTCCCTCCCTACGTTGTTTGGGCTTTCTTGTGGAACTTATCGTCCAACAAGAAACATTTGAACCATGCCTTTAAAGGAAGAAAACAAGGGCTATACACTTTCCTAGAATTGGGAGTGTTTGTTACCTTTAACTCTTTCACAATCTCTCTCTCTCTCTCTCTCTCTCTCTCTACAAAACGTGCATCTACAACAAAAGATAGGAGATAAACGTTTATGTAAAAATTTATGAGCAGAGGTATATAATCTATCATCTATGCACTGGTAACAATCTAGCATATATTAATTTATTTATGAATTGTAACAAATGTATGAGCAGAGGTCAGAATGGACCTCAAAATAAGAGATGGTATATTGTCTTAAACAGATCTACATATTTCGAGGTCTGTTTCAACCTCAAGTGATTCCCACTCCAGTTGATAGATGTATCCATTATCAACAGATTTATAAATAGAAGTACAGATTTGTTTCTAATATGTGTAAATATGTTTTCATTAAACCTAATACAAATAAAACTGAATGTAGTCCTACACTACAAAATGTGCATCTACAACAAAAGATAGTAGATGAAGATTTATGTAAAAATTTATGACGAGAGGTATATAATCTAGCATATGAGCTGGTAACAATCTAGCATATAATTTGTTTATGAACTGTAGCAAATGTATGAGCAGAGGTCAGAATGGACCTCGAAATAAGAGATCCAGATATTCCGAGGTCTGTTCTGACCTCAACTGATTCCCACCCCCGAGTTGATAGATGTACTCATTATCAACAGATATATAAATAAAAGTACAGATTTGTTTCTAAGATGTGTAGATCTATTTTCATAAAACCTAATGTAAATAAAATTGAATGTATTTCTACACTACAAAATGTGCATCTACAACAAAAGATAGGAGATAAACATTTATGTAAAAAAATTATGGGGGTAGCATGAGTTAGTATTTCCCTCGTAGCTTTGACTCAATACCTATAATAGCTCGGACTATGATACGGGAACCACACACGCACACACACACATGAATGAATTAAGATCTAACAAATCACGAACATAGATGAATGGCATCACACATGCACACGCACACCCTAAACCCTAAAACCTAAACACACATGAGGAGAAAACAAAGAAAGAACATAGTCGAGTGCTAATCAAAACTCCCGAACTATATAGTTATATCCTATTCCAAAATGTCACCACATGCTCCCTTCCCACGGCGTTTGGGCTTTCTCGTGGAACTTATCGTCCAACAAAAAACATTTGATTCACATCTTTATCGGAAGAAAACAAGGGCTACACACCTTCCTAGAATTGGGAGTGTTGGTTATCTTTAACTCTTTCATGATCTCTCTCTCTCTCCATATCCCTCGCTCTCTAATTTTGTATTCCATCCATTGTCAACTCCCAAGGTGCACCAATGCAAATGGCGAGTTCACGTTTCTCATCTTCAGATGATGAGACAAGACCATCACATATAGGATCAGAGGCCTGGTTACACTAGAGAATACCATGCCCATGTGCACGATGTAAGTATGCACAACGATGAGAGCGACATACCAGTATATCACATGTTCACACGCATGGTCAAATTGAGAGAGAGTCATTATTTGTGCGGACAGTCAGTTCTACTTTGCAAAGGTCTTTGTATTGCTAAAGACATCACTACATGCTTCTTTTTCATGTATGTTGTTTAGCGCCCTTTCTGACTGGAGGAATATTCTATTATTCTTGATTGTTTGTTTCACTTGTATTGTGTAGGACGATGACTCACACTCACATGACTATGAAAGAATTCAACCCGATGTTGTCATGCAATCCGCAAGATTCAGACATGCAAGCGCACGAGAGCCACCACTTTCCTCGCATACACCACTTGTGTACTTGCACAAACATATGTCCCGAGGAGAGACAACACACAAGGATGCATTATTCACAAACCCACCTGGGGCCACATTGACAAGGGAATAAGAGATGATGCATGGTTTGGCATCTATTCCTTTATGTCAAAGTTGCGAGCTTGTTTGCTACTTTTGAACTTGGAAACTAAGTACGGGTGGTCAGATACAACCATCACGAAGTTGTTTGGGTAAGCTTGCTAGCTTCATGTGTGTTATATACAAATTGCTCTAATCTCGTTTTATTTTTAATTCATGCATTGTGAGAAACTATATATAACTAATTATATAAATATATATTTTGTCACAGTTTGCTCAGGAAAATGTTGCTCCCAAATAACACCATGGCGGCATATCGACAAGAAGCCAAGAAAATGCTATCCGCGGTTGGCATGGATTACAAGAGTATTCATGCATGTCCCAATGATTGCATCTTATATCAAGATGAGTTTGCTAGAGGCAAACATGTGTCCATGTTGTGGGGAACACCGCTACAAGCAAGATTTACAAGGAGCGACCATACCTGCCAAGGTGGTAAGACATTTTTTCATCATACCCAGGATACGCCACATGTTTAAGGGTAATTCAGCATGGAGCTAAAGACATGGCATTCGAGCAATCGTTCATCGGATGATACTATGAGAATCCATATCGATTCTTCAGCAAGGAAGCACGTGGATGCTACCTGGCATGAGTTTAGGGATGAGCCTCACCATTCGCATTTGGGGTTGGCCATGGATGGCATGAATCCATTCGGTTTGCACTCCACATCATGGTCCACTTGGTTGGTTGTCCTTGTAAACTACAACATCTTGGCAAATTATAAAGAAGGGGCACCTAATGCTCGCCCTTCTTATCCTAGAAAAATACAAGGTAAAAAATATGGACGTGTATATGGCTCCCTTGATAGCTGAGCTAAAGATTCAATGGCAAGGAGTTCAAGTGAATGATATATCAAGTCCACTGAGACAAAGATATTTTGTGGTAAAGGGCATCTTGATGTGGATGATGCATGACTTTCCTAAATATGGAGAATATTCAGGTGAAATGTCCTTGCTAGTGGTTCGATTTATGCTAATATATTAAATTTTATGTGCATCCACAAAATTACTTTCAATTCAAACATTTGACCCACGATTAACTAGGTTGTTTTGTCTCAATGTAGGGCTCTAAACTAGTGGTTACAATGTGTGCCCCGTTTGTGACGAGTATTTGCAAGCACATCACTCACAAAGCCTGTTCGTATGCACCTGCATCGAACAGATCACAAATCCTTGCTGACAACTTAATCAGTTAGAGTGTAATTCCTTTGACCTATTTTGATAACATTTCATTTGCAGAATGCTTTACATTTGGTTTGATAATGGAAGAATGTAGTTTAGCACTCATTTCTCTACACACCTTTTCTAAAAGTGTACTAGCTGCTTACAAAATGTCTGATGACAACCAGCTTCTCATTAGGACCAATTTTATTCGAAATAAGTAAATAAAATATTAACTTAACATCTTTTAAGAGCTATATCCTTGGGGAACGATCTAAATATTGCATAAATATAACAATTTTGTGTTGGTATATTGCGACATATACCAATTTTTGGCACCGTTGTCAGAGATTACCAAACAAGTTGATGCAAAATGACATTTCTATCTCCATTCCTAATGCATGTCAGATAGAGCTACTTGACTTGAAAGATATCGAAAACTTCAATATAGGGTCTTCGATCCGATGTAGTAGTAGCCCTCCCACCTGTCAACAAGGGTTAGTTCACTGGATAGGCACCTAACTATGCATCGATGCTACTTTTAGTTAGTTTCCTACTTTCTATCTAACTCTACCACCACTAAGACTACTTCCACTAACTCTACTCCCCTAAACTACCTTCATCATGATTGTAGGTGAAAGGAAAGGGAAGATTAGAAGAGATTGAGAGAAGAGAAGAGAGAAAAAGAGAGATAGAGGATGAGAGTGGAGGTTCGCTCAAATGCTCCTTATGCTTGCTAATGGAGAAACATTAATTAAGACAACCAGTAACATGAAAATAGATAGAGATAGAAAACACAATCAAAAGCATTAGCAAGTAGTGAATTGCAAATGAGGATGCTTCTCTCCAAAAAGTGGTAGAGTTTCCTCCTCCTCATTAAGCATGAAAATAAACTACAAATTGTGTCTTTTTATAAAATGGGAAAGGCCCTTGTCCCACAATCCTATTGGCTAATATTTACATTGATCCTGATGGAAATGGTTAGTTCATGAATGAGGAAGGCATGCCAGTCGTATGGCACAACCGTGGGGCCAAGGAATGCCAGAAAGGATTCCACTATCTGACTCAACAACGTGGACTGGATTCTGTCCTTTTGAAATGTTGAAATAACTAGAAAGTTGTTCAACAGATGTGCAGCCACCTATTTGATTGGTTCTGTGATAGCCTCTATTAGGTAACCATTGTTAGTTTGGATGGGAATCTCTGGTGCAGTCTTGGCGACGAAAGGTTTGATTAGGATTTTTGCCTGACGATGGGACATGGGCTGATGGTCACCGGACATAATGCCAATGGTGACCATCGAGTCCATGTTAATCCTAATCTTGTACGTGGTGGTATCTTGGTACAAGAAGTGGATACGAGACTTCGACGCTTCCCAGGTGGCGTAAGCGTGAAGGGTGAGGCCCATGTTAATCTCATAATGGAAAAGCGCCGGGAAAAAACCCATTGCCTCAAGAAGTGGGCCGACTGTTTGAAGCCATGGTTGATTCATAGTGTTAGAGGGTAAGGGCCAAATCTGTGTGGCTAAGGGTATTTCTTCTGGGAACAACTTTAATTTTTTCTTAGGAGTCTATTCGCCATAGATCTCACACGCTTGTTTGTAGATCTAGAGAAACCTGATAAGATTTGTTGATCCATCGTATCTTGGCATTTCGAGAAAATGTGACCTCCAAACTACTTGCATGGATACAACAGGTGCGGGTTGATCTATTGGGTCCATTACTGTTGGTCCTACTTCTGCTTCAATCTGCGCGGCTGCAACTCGGGGAAAGTTTGGTACTTGATTTCCTACTTTTCTGGGTACTGATCATCTTGATCTCAGATTCATTCATCAGAGAAGTCCAGGGTTACTGGATATTGGTTATTGGATCTTGATGCATGCAGGGAAAGCAATCTAGATATGTAAGATTCTGATCAGTTTTGATGGCTATTAGTGCAATTTTAGCCTCTTTTCAATTGATCCTATCTATGAAGGTTACTCAATGACATGTGAGGTTGGCTATGCGAGAGTTCTTTGCACTATATTATAGTAAAAACCTCTGATATCTTGTGATTTGCTGAAAACTAACTCTCTTAACTAACCCTGAACCCTCTTAACTGAATCTAGATCTGCCTCTATAGAAGGCGACGAAGGTTAACTCTCATAGATCTAAAATTTATTGATGTCTGATGATGTTTTTGGGCACTTTTTAGCTTACAAACTTATCAATACGTAATACTAACTCTCGCAGACTTGATCACTGATGAAAAAAGTCTTTTGAACTTATTGGACCTTGCATCAAGAGTTACTTGTGCGAGGGTTCTCTTTTTTGGATGATTTTCTATTTTTTTCAGCACTTGGAACCACTTTACAGCTTACTCTCAGTGAAATTTAGCTACAAGAGGTCCGGCGAGAGTTAGTTGCCACAAAGACTTGAAAAAATTATTGTCTGTGAGGGTTCTGGCTTCATTTTGGCTCTTTTTGGGACTTGGGAACTCTTGTAGAGGGTCTTAAACTGTAAAGTACTCTCACTGACTCGTTTGTGAGATCTAGATAACAGGAGGCGTGGTGAAGGTTACTGGGCAGTTTTGAATTTTTTTTTATTTGTTTTAGAAGGGTGTAGCAATAGGTGGTGAGTAGCCCTTTGCCTATCAAAAAGGGGCTAGAACCACAAGGATAGATTTCTAACTATGATTAGTTTCTTATTAGTTGCCTTCTAATAGAAACTAACACTAACCCAGTATAACTCTACCACAAACTAACATTAATCACAAATAGCACTCTTGATGGTGGTGAAAGGAGGTTTGAATCTTGAAGGTGATCCGTTATGCCTACCTTTTTTAGCTGCTCATGAAGTGAGTAAACTTCGATTAGATTTTAACTATCACTCGTATTTATGTTTTCTAAAAGATGAATGTTATATGTATGCTTTTGTTACTCAAAATTTTGATATTGATGTATCGCCTAATCCTAAAGAATTGCTTTTACTGATGTTAATCTTAAAAATATTCCTATAAACAAAAAATTTAAAAGACTTAAGACAAAATATCATGATGTATTTCTTGAGCTATTGTTGAGAGTTGTATGTCCTTTCCAACAATGCTCCCGTATCACTTCTCCCTTGCAAGATGAGCCCAAAAGAAGACAATGAGATTGCTAGACCACTATAGGAGTATTGTTGCATGGGCCATATTTGATCCAACAAATCCCCTTTGGGGGCTCTTGTGTTATTAGTAGGCAAGAAAGATGGTGGTCTATGTGTCAGCTATAAAAACATAATAAAATGGCCATCAAGAATTGTTGTTCCTTACCAACAATGAACGGTTCTATTTGGACAATTTGGAAGATTAGGATGGAATGATTGTTAGTCTCTTCAAATTTTGATGGACATTATGATATGCTTGGATTGGAGTGGAGCACTAGCCTCGATAAATAGAAAAATGAACCAAGTTTGACAAGATGGCAGAACTTGCTCTACACATCATCAAGATGAAATTGTTTAATGAGCTCCTCAAGGAGGTCAAAAGAGTCAATATAGCAAATGAGACTTGGGACATATTTCAAGGGATATATGAAGCCAATAATATTTCAAGGATGTTGACATTAAGGAATCAAGTTAACGAAAGCTATCAATTCGAAGATGAGTTAATCAACGCCTTTGATGATCAGGCATTCAATGGAGAGCTTGAAGACATTGGAACTACAGTCAAAGAAGGAAAACTTGTTCAAATTCTCCCCGATGGATTTGGAAGAGGCCATGAATACTTTTCTTAAAGTACTGCAATCCAAAAAGAACCTACTACCTTGGAGAATCAACTTGCCAACATGAACACAACATTAGAAATTATCTTCCAACATCAAGGAAGATGAGAAATTTTTACTATAGATATAAGTTCCAAGGGCAAGATAACAGGGAGTTAAAATCAAAGGTTCAAATCCAATAAGCAAGTAGTAGAAAAAAACAAATCAAAGGTGAATTCCTTTTAGAAGAAAAGGCTTGGTCATTTTACAAGTGAATGTTTTAAGAGGAAGATGACTTTAATAAAAGGTCGGTAGCCAAGGTAACTTTACATTTGATAAGGTTGATGGGAGTTCCCTTATGTTATCTTTAAATATTATGTGTTATCTAATGGATCATGGGATTCAAGGTGGACAGATAGGTGCTCCTACTAGTTCTCACGACTAGTCACAATTAGGAGAAAAACATAATATTACGAAACATGGTAGGATTTATAAGCTAGAAGCTTCTATTTATAAGCATGGAGAAGTTAAGAATTGTCAAGAATTAGATATGCAACATCAAGCATTCACCATAAGCAATCACCAAAAGAAGGCGGAAGAAGAACACGCACTGTCACTCTATCACACTACCACATACAAAATGTAAAATGTACAAATAAACCTTGAACCCTGGTAGAGAGAGAAAACCTACGAGTAGACTGATAGACTAGCCTATAGCTATTCACAGTTGGTCACAGTTGTCAACATTAATGTGCATCGTAAACAGTAATAATGAAGTTTATCATTGATTTCTAACACTCTCCCTCAATGATAAAATTACATTTTTCTATCCCTAATAGAGTATGAAACCTCTCGAATTTACATCTACCTAATGACTTAGTAAAAATATCTGCCATTTGATCTTCAGATTTACAAAAAACAAGATCAATGGCTCCATAAAAAAATTTCTCTCGAACAAAATGGTAGTGTATTTCGATATGCTTGGTTTGAGCATGTAAAACTGGATTTTTGGCAAGGTGAATGCAACTTTGATTATCGCAAGATATAGTAGTCGCATCCACTTGTGGTTGACCTAAATCCACAAGCAATCTTCGTAACATACCGCTTCTTGTGTAGCATTGCTGAGTGCTTGATATTCAGCTTCCATCGATGATAAGGCTACTGTAGGTTGCTTTTTGCTGCTCCATGAAATTGCAGCTGTACCATAACTGCATGTATGACCACTGGTAGATCTTCTGTCATCAATATTACCTGCCCAATCGGCATCTGTGTAACCTACCAACATTGGCGCTTCAGACTGATCATACTTCAAACCAAAATTCAGTGTCCCTCGAATGTATCTGAGAATACGTTTAGCAGACTTCCAGTTATACCTGACTAGGATATTGCATAAATTGACTAACAACACCAACAACATAAGAAATATCATGTCGCGTGTGTGTCAAATAAATCAAACTACCCACCAGCTGTCTATACAAATAAGCATCCACTTTATCAGATTCATCATATGTAGTAAGCTTCATGTTGACATCCATAGGTGTACTCAAACGCTTACAATCCTGCATATTGAACTTATAAAGCAAATCTTGTGCATATTTGCTTTGTGTAAGAAAGACCACGTTTTCCTTTTTCCATACTTCAAAGCCAAGACAATAGTGCATCAATCCTAGATCGCTCATGTCAAAAGCTTTGGAAAGATCTAATTTGATGTCACCAATTAAGCTCTCATTACTTCCTGTAATAATCAAATCATCCACGTACAACACTATGAACACTATATCTGAATCTTGCCTTAGAATGTAAAGATTAGGATCAACATCACTCTTTATCATTCCCCTTTGCTTGAAGTATTCATCAATGCAAGGTTACTATGCCCGTGGTGCTTGCTTCAATCCATAAATGGCTTTGTTGAGCTTACAAACGAGATGCTCTCTCCCTGGCTCAACAAATCTTTGAGGTTGTACTAAGTACACCTCTTCATCTAGCACTCCATTAAGAAAAGAAGATTTGACGTCCATTTGTTGGATCTTCCAACCATAGAAAGCAAAAATAGCAATGATAGAACGTATAGTTACCATCTTAGCTACGGGTGCGAAGGTTGTTTCAAAATCAATGCCCTCCTGCTACTCAAATCCTCTCGCAACCAACCGTGCTTTATACTTGTTGAGCTGCCCATCGGCTCCATATTTGATCTTGTATATCCATTTGCAAGTGATAGGCGTTTTACCATCAGGTAGCTCAACCAAGTTCCACGTCCTATTCTTCGATATAGCTTCCATTTCTGTTTCCATAGCTTCACACCACTCCTTGTCCTCCTTTGCTTTATCAAAAAATTTTGGTTCTTGAGCCTTGAGCACAGAACCCATTAGGGCTAGATTCATCTCTATCTTGCAGGAGGTTTTCGATTTCTACTTGATCTTCTAAGCTCTCCTTGCTCACTTGATTCGGGAGTATCTCCCTTATTAGCATCACTTGTTACTAACAAGTACCACTTAGGCACTCTCCTAGGAATCTCATTCATGTCTTTTTCCATTGGCTCTTCCATATTGACACCAACTTCTTTCTTCACTTGCACTTTAGCTTTATCATCAAAGGGATCAATTGTCAATTTTATTTGGTCATTTTGTCCCATCTCATCAAAAGTAGCATCTCTGGAAATCACAATCTTTTGTGCATCTGTGTCATACATCTTGTATGCCTTGGCTCTTTCATCATATCCAAGGAAAATACACTTAACAGCTTTTGCGTCCAGCTTCTTTCGTCTTTCGTTAGGTACATGAGCGTAAGCATCACAACCAAATATTCGTAAATGAGAAACATTAGGTTTCTTTCCAGTAAAAGCTTTGTAAGGTGCCTTATCCTCCACAGACTTCGTAGGACACCGATTCAAGATATGAGTAGTTGTGTTGCATGCTTCTGCCCAAAAAGTATTTGGCAAACCCTTGCTCTTAAGCATTGCCGTAGGCATCTTCACAATGGATCTGTTTTTCTGTTCTGCAACTCCGTTCTGTTATGGTGAATAGGGTGTAGTGGTTTGTCTCTTGATCCCCTGATCCTTGCAGAAATTTATAAACTCTGTTGAAAAATACTCACCACCACCGTCTGATCTGAGGTTCTTAATATAACAACTTGTTTGTTTGTCAACTAGAGCCTTGAACTCTCTAAACTTGGCAAAAGCATCAGATTTCTTGCTTATGAAATAAATCCAGATATGTCTACTAGAGTCATCAATGGATGTGATGAAATAGTAACAACCACTAGTGGACCTAGCTTGTATTGGTCCACACAGATCACTATGAACAAGACCAAAGAATGCCATTGGCTCTTCTTGCTCCATCTTTGAGAAATCTCTCTCTATGTTTTTCAACAGATAGTAGATTGTTAGCTAAGCCAGGTACATATTGCACATTGCTTATATGCTTTATCTTCTTGTTGGCTAACTTCACTGGTACTACTCCAACTCCTTTAACAGATGGCAATTTGCCATCAGCTTGTCCAACTTCATCACCATTGTCTCTGGCGCGTCGATCCGATATTGGTACGGATATGCTATATTTGTATGACGCGCAGATGTACGACTGCTCAAGCTTTTTCCTTCCTCTAGCGCGTCGATCCAATATTGGTATGGAAAAGATTAAAAATAGAGGGAATATGAGAACTTTCAGAGGGAATATTCTAGATTTCAAAATATTCTCTTTGCAAAGATTTCAAAATGTGTGATCGTTCAAAAGACAGAGATCAGTAATGTGAAAAGTATGAAGCCTTCTAACTCTGAATGGTAGTACTAGACACTGTTTAGTGTGATTTGCGGTACTCCAAACAAACAAATTAGAGATTTCTTGGCAAACCTCTCACACAAATAACACTTTCCACAATAACTAGGAAGTATCGTAATAATCTCCCCCACTCAACAGATTTTCAATCTGTCTGATGCTGCCTTGGTCTTTTTGATGCCTCTGGGACTGTGCTTTTATTTCCCACTGATGATTCTGAGCTCCAACCCTACAAAATACACCAAAGAAGAATTTCTTCCAGCCGTTTTTGTCTCTCCAAGCTTTCTCCTCCCGTGAAGGACTTTCTCACTTTGTTGCGGAGCTCGTGACAAGCTATATCCACTGATCAGGCACACATGACTATTGCTGCTCTGATACCATGTCAAGAATTAGATATACAACATCAAGCATTCACCATTAGCAATCACCAAAAGAAGGCGGAAGAAGAACACGCACCATCACTCTATCACACTACCACATACAGAATGTAAAATGTACAAATAAACCCTGAACCCTAATAGAGAGAAAAAACCTACGAGTAGACTGATAGACTAGCCTACGGCTATTGACAACTGGTCATAGTTGTCAACATTAATGTGCATCATAAACAGTAACAATGAAGTTTATAATTGATTTTTAACAAGAATGTTATGCAAATTCTGTCTTTGGTTGAGTTGTGGCACAAGAGATTGGGACATCCAATTTAGATGCATACATTAATTGGTCAATTATAATCTAACTGGTCTACCTCTTTATTTTTTTACAATATACAACACATGTTCACTTTTCTAGTAAAAGAGTGTTTTAAAACACATGTTTACTACAAAACAATATACAATACGTTTGATACATTGATTATTAATGACAATAGTAGGCATACATGGATATACTTACTTAAGAGCATGGAACAAGTGAAGGAGACATTCTTTAAGTTTAAATCTATGATGGAGAACCTTCAGCACATAAGAATTTATGGGATCTAAACCACGACGAGTTTGAAGGATATGCCAAGCCTCAAATTTTGCTTCAGGGTAGAATAATACTTCAGGTTGTTTGATCTACAATGCCCTCGGAAGTTAGTATTTCCTGTTGCAGTTATCCAAAGAAGGAATAATAACTTCTGAGATTTCAGCACATAGAAAGACATCTAGATCTGAAGCTAATTTCCGATAGACAGGAATATGTATTATATTGAAGCTCAAGTGAATTAAGATACAATTCTACAAGAGAGAAGAAATTCAGAAAGGTATCGTTAAGTATATTTCAGGAAATTTGTCATATTAAATATCAAGTAGCTTTATGTGGGCATTGTAGATCAAGTAGCTTCATGTGGGATCATCATGAAAATTTCACCTTCCATGCAGCCCTTAATTCCAAAAAAAAAAGAAATTGGACAGCATGTTAATGCTCAAAAAGGTAATAAAATAGAATGTTATGAGCTCTGCAGACAGAAAATTAACTTCATAGTTATATTCCAGAATTCCCTGGTGTGACAATTCATCATATAGATAAATATATGCCTTGTACAAGCACAGAACTTATCCAGGTGAATGGAAAGAATCCCGCCCATTTTCTATGATTGTATCAGTTTTATACTGTACTAATCAATAGTATATCTAACTAATATATCCTGCGAATTAGGAGCGTCTTAGAAAACGAGATATGCCGATATAAACTAATCTATAACTAGGTATTTATGTGGTCCGGCCACAGCTGCTAGAGATATTTTTGGGACAGCTATATAAAAGATCCAACAGCCACCATCTGGGCTGGAAAAAGTCTGTTAACAGACTAGACTGGCTGTCACTGAGTGGTAATCCGGTGTCTATGAATGGCCGCAGGGTTATTCAGCACTTTGTCCATGTATTCTTCCCTGTACCACGATCCAGACAATGAGAGCAGCGTAAAAGAGCTTGCTTTTTTTCGTGGTAGTCGAGAACTTTATGAATGCTAAGATAATTTGCGAATGTTACCCATGCTCAAGCTGGCTTACTTACCTTGCAATACTTTCACTCTCCGCTCCATGCTGAGTCCTGTATGGAACGTCTGTGTACAAGAGAAGTGCCTGTAACCAAGTATGCAGGTTTAAGAGTGTAACACTAGCACTGCAATCAACAAGATTCTGAAATCGTTATGATGGGAAAAAGTTTCATACATGGTTGCATTACCTTGATATAATTGTTCTCATCATTCGTAAACCTGTGAAACATTCCTGGAGGAAGAACAATCATATCACCCCTAAAAAAAGTAGAATAAGCATTTCTGCTTATTCTAGAAACATCACATGCACCTAATATTATAGTTGCATACAAGTAAGCCTTTATTGACTTTCTTGGTAAAACATGACTTAAAGAAGATCTGATGCATGAACGATCTGTTAAATAGTTCTTTGCCACAAACATGATCTGCAAAAGACATATAGAATTCAAATTATGTTTAATAATTTGATAATGCATATTATCAAATGCAATTGAAACTTGTATGACCAAAACAAATCAAATAAATTGTTTATAAGAAAACAAAAAAAACATACTTAAATGCTCGAATCCTATTTTTTTATTGCCGCTATCTGTAGATAAGTCATTAATATTTTCTTTGGTACTCTCTTTCTTTTCTTTTTCATCATTGCCTTTTTGATAACTTTTATATCAACAAACAGATTTTAAGCTATCAGATCGCAACTTCTCCATGGATTCTAACATTTTTTGGTTTGATCCCCGAAGAGTAGTGACTGTAGCATTCAACTATGACATAGCATGCTTGAATGCATTTTTCTCAGTACTAGTGTATTGCACACAATGAAACAATTGTTGATTTCCACATTGCAATTGTTGATTAGCAAACTGTAACCTTTGCATCTCAATATCATGCAACCTTTGCAATATGCATTTCAATATCATGCAACCTTTGCAATATCCAAGTAATCCGCTACTTTCTTCACACACAAATCTGAGAAGATGAGTTACGGACTTAAAATTTGGACACAAACTCATACCTGGATCATTAGGATAAATTGATCCATCCACCCACAAATCTATATTCTTATGATTATTCATTCTCAATTACAACATTCTCTACAACTTTCAAATTTTTCTTAATAATTGGAGTGCATTCCATAGGAAGTGCAACATGCAAATGGAACATTGCCATTGTTGCAAGCTACGATCCATAAATACTTCAAACTACAATAAGTCAAATTGAATAGATCTACCTCGATCTCTCATGCTTTTATTGTATTTTGCTAATTGTTGGATCTGATTGTTATTAGGATTGCATGTTTTGTACTTTTTATGAGAGAGAAAGGGAAAGAGAGAAAGATTAAGCTATCTTCATTGTGGATATAGTGTTAATGGATGTAGTGTTAATGCTTAGGGTTAATGGATGTTAGAGTTAGATGTGAATCTTCCATTCATGCTGAAATCTAAACTATGTTATCGCTCTCATGGGAACGAATCTACGCATGACAACTAACTTCATCTCCTCGATGCTAGATTGATTAGATCTTGGGTTGAGGATAGGCAAGGAAAGAAACCCACTACAATTTTGGCTCCGTTGTTGGGGACCTACACCAATTTCTTAGTTTGAAGCATGTTTGTTGGATGGTTAGCTTGCATTAGACATCTTGTCGTTGCATGAATAATGTTAAATTTGCATTTAGGATTAGTTTGGGAGTGATTTTGCCTGATTTAATTGGATTTTCTTGTTTGAAATCTAATCTTATTCCGAAATAGGAAAAGCTATTCAAATCACCAATCTTAAGATCCATTTGGATTTGAGATATCAGAAAAAATAACAAAATTGGTCAAATCTGCCAGATTTTGGTCAAAAGGAGACAAAAATCGTCATCAGAGCTGATAATTTTTTGCCCTATTTCAGAAAACGTTCGCCGAGTTGCAGAAACCTTCAATTTTAATCACAGAACCTTTAGTTTGAAGGGCGAACATTCCTTCCCAGCAGATATCTAGAAACATAAGAAAAAACCATCAAAGACCATCAAAAAATCACAAAATCCCTAAACAAAAAAAGAATCTTCACTCGATTCAATGTGCATAGGTGTGATTCAGATCTATCTATTGCCAAGTCGACGAAGAATTATATCATAAATAGAAGATTTTTCAGAGGATCAGTTGTCATATTGTCATATTTTTGTCAAAAAAGTCTCTTTTTTGCAAAAATACCAGTATTACTCTTGATTCTTTGCCAAAACCTTCGCCGAGTTTTCATATTATTCCATTTAAAATAATTTACTATTTTTGAGTTTGGTGACTATTCATCCTATTCAGATCATAGAAAATCTTTATTTTTACCCTCGTCAAACTACAAAAACTGTGTTTTTGTGTGTCCGAAATCTTCGCCAAGTAGCTTTATCTTGTCTCAGATTCTGAGTCCGATATAGGAATCTAATTTTTGTCAAGTGGAAGAGATCTAGCAGATTTGATCTGAGACAGTTTCGATTGAAAATCTAGATCCAATCTCATTGTCTGCTTGATTTAATCTGTAAAGATGGATGCCCCTGGAGGTGTTCCTCAAGAAGTCAATCCAATCATTAATAGAAGAGCACCCCATTTGGATCTACCCAAATATAATGGATTAATAGATCTAGTTAGATTTCTTCACATCCATTCTAAATCTTGTGAAGTCTATGGCGAAGTTTTTTCCCAAGATAAACTTAAGCTTTTTTTCTATGGCCTTAACATGCACAGCACAAGATTGGTACTATAATCAAGATGAAATTGAGCACACAGATTGGAAGACTGTTAAACGAGCCCTTATCACACGGTTCAAACCTTGTAACTTTATGGAAGACCTTTATCTACTTTTAAGTAAAATTAAAATGGAAAGGCAAATAATGGTTCAAGATTACATTGAATGGGTAAAACGTCTAAAATCTGAGTGTGAACCTGAGCTAATTAACGAAAATGTCATGATTATGTGATTTTGTCAGGTTACCTAAAAGGATCAAACGTGAGCTGAAACGCCATAATGAATACACACTTTTGCAACATGCTATGGATGATGCAATTCAGGAGGAGGATGAAGATTCAGACGATGAGCCGAATATCAATATGTTGTCTTATACAGCAGGGCAGACCACTACGACATCCACCACTATTACATCAACGAATGTCAACGCTACTACAGAAATGATGCTCAATGAGTTCGAGAAACTTGGGAAGAACCAGTAGAAACAGATGAAAAAGTTGTAGTCGCAATTTGATGAGAAGATCAAAGCATTGAAAGATTTCCATGGACAAGCGAACAAGGAACCTGAGAAGTTTGCAAAGACTTTTCCTACTAGAAAAAATGTCTGATATCCCATTGGTACAGGAAATCACACAATGAATGAGTCTCCTCAATTGAAAAATGAATGGAAATCAGTATATGCCATTTGTGTAATTTGCCTGATCATGAGACTGCTTTTTGCAACTTCAATCCTCAGATAATTCAGCAATGGTATGCCCATATGGGATATCAAAACTCACATTATGGAGGAAATCCGGCAGCTAGACCTCGTCAATCTACTCTTGGATACTCGGAACGGCTAGACTTACTTGCCCCACCAAAGCACCTCGCGCCTCCTGCCAATTTGATGAAACCAGAACCTTACAAAAGTGCCGAGCAATGGAACTATGGTAATGACCAAGCAGGTGGATCTTCAGAACAATATGCTATTTAGGCTGTCACGCAACAAGCAACATCTAGAAACTGGACCAGAACACCACTTGGATGCTTTGCATGTGGAAAAAATCACAGAGTTGCAAAATGTCCAAATAAAAGAAAATTTGTACCATTCTGTCGTGACTGTGGTTATGGGCATTGCTATAAGGAGTGTCCAGCAAAACCAAAGCCACCGCTAGCTACAGCTCTTGCAAATTTGATAACAACCAAGCAAAGACAAGTAGCTCAGAATAAACCAAGTGTACCCTTGATGGTGGTCACCATGGCACAAAAGTAGGAAGAACTGGTAGCAGATCCAGTACCTGCTGATTCTATACCATTAACTGATATACCAACAACATCTGGAGTCTATCCAAATCTTCATGTAGAAAAAAGAAGATATCAGGATATGAGGCAATGGATTAAACATCTGCAAGAAGAAGAGAAGCTTGAAGCTTCTAGACCAATAGTCGAAGTTCTTTCTTCACCATTGCAGCAACCGAAAAATTCACGAACAAAAATGAATGCCTAGTTGCATCATCATGAAGAACCCTTCAAGATGACTGAACCAGAAGCACCGCAAACAGAACTGCTCATGAATATTTTGTCTAGTAAGATCAATATTTCGTTGGGAGAGTGCTTGAAGTTGGTGCCATTTTGGCATTACCTCATGGAAATGCACTTTTCATTTTATACGGATTACCAGCCGTTACTTTACTTGGTAAACAAGACGTGCAATACTGGGTGTATTGCAAGATGGTTAATGTTATTGATTGAATTTGACTTTCGAATTGTGGTTCATAAGGAAAAGCAATATTATCTAGACAAACATATTTCACGAATTGAATCCGCACTAGTTAATGCTGAAGTGGATGATGAATTACCAGACGCTACATTATTCTATGTACAAGCGATACCTGAGTGGGTAGCATATATTGTTGAGTACCTGATGCTAGGACAACAGAATGACTCTTTGACAAAAGTACAAAAGATGCAATTGATTCATAAGGCTGAACCTTATCAATTGATTACAGAAAAATTGTATCGCCATGGATCAGACAATATTCTACGTAGATGTGTCTTATCGCATGAAATATCAGATTTAATCACATTTTCACATGATGGCATGGGCAGAGGACACTTCTCTATAGATATTATTGTCCGCAATTTTTTGCAATTAGGTTGTTGGTGGCCTACGCTTCATAAGAACACAGAAAACTATATTCAGACATGTGATGTTTGCCAGCGAGCATGACGGCCTACTAGATAGAACTATGAACCTTTACATCTGGTTTTATCGCAAGCACCATTTGAAAAATGGAGACTGGATTATATTGGTCCTATTCATCCTGCTATGTGAGGATCTCAGGCCCGATATATTATCGTAGCAACTGATAATATGACCAAGTGGGTTGAAGCCAAAGCTATCAAAGTTGCTCATGCGAAATCTATGGCCAAGTTTCTCTATGAAAATATTATTATTAGATTTGGATGTCCGATCGAGATTGTCAGTGACTGGGGTACACACTTTGCTAATCAAACGATAAAGTGTTTACTGGATGTTTTTTTTGTTATACAAAGATTTAGTACTCCTTATTATCCTAGAGGGAATGGCCAAGCTGAATCTTCCAATAAGATTCTCTACACTATTATGATGAAAACAATGAATCGATCTGATTGGGAACATAAACTGCATGCAACATTATGGGCATTCAGAACTGCTTACAAAAGTAGTACAAATCAAACACCATTTCAACTAGTTTATGGTCAAGATGTTGTCATGCCAATTGAATTTTTAATACCATCTCTACGTATAGCATCGACACAGCAGCTAAATCATGATAAGTCTTTGCAACTATGTCATGAAGCGTTGCACAAATTGTGTGAAACAAGATTGATGGCAGTTCATGTGTTAGCAGTAGAGAAAGCTCGTCGTAAGGAAATTGAAGTTTACCGATGAAGGCCCGTATAGAGTGAAGGAAATTCTAAACTATGGAGCAGTGATTCTCGAGCACTTGGACGGAAAACGGTTTGATACTTTTGTAAATGGCAGCTGATTATGCAAGTTATTGCAGTCTGCTCCGCCAGTTCAGCAAGCATGATGCAAATGATCTCGTGCCAACACATAGGGTCATGCCACACACCAAATCTCTACTTGACAATGTTGGATTTTAGTGGATTCAGAGATGATCGACTGGTATCGGATTAGTCGATATCTAGACAGATTATCTGATACGAAGTCAAAAATTAGTGGAAATGGTGGTGAGTAGTGGAAGTAGAGCAGTGGAAGTGGTGAGCAACAGAAGTTGCGCAGGTGGTGCGTGGATCCGAAGTGCGTCAGTTACCAACTATGAGCAAGTTCAAGATGGATCAAATAACTACAATGCGCAATGGAAAAAAATAGTAGTGTAGACACAAAAAATGCACTCTGATAATAATCGACACTTAGTACAAGAGCTTGAATCTAGTGCAAATTAGTGGGCGCTAATCAGTCGTTAGGTGAGTTCATTGATGGCTAACTAATTGATTCAAAAAATTAACCTGACTAATTACAACAGAACGCCTACAAGATAATAACCTGATCAGAGAGCTGACTCCAGTAGATCTTTCTTGATGATTGGAAGTCAGATGATCAGTACATTAAAAGCTACCATTAATCTACTTGATTAACTACATTTCTCCTACAGTAGAGAGCCGTCGTTTTTGCCAAAGAGTTATGTATAGAAGTAGGCGGACTGTCAACGTCGCGACGTGGGTTGGATTTTCGAGTTGATAGTACAAAGGGTCGGAATATTATAAAGGGTCTGATTTATACAAAGGGTCAAAAAATATATAAAGGGTCAGAAAATATACAAAGGCTCGTATTTTTTCAGGGTTAGAAATATTAGAACCGATCTGTACCAAACAGGTCAACGGCTCTTGGAAAAATTAGGCTTGATCTAGGGTCAAAAACATTAGAACCGATCCAACTCGACCAAGGGTTGAAAAATCTCTCTTTGACAAGAATGACATTGGGTCAAAAATAGTCTTGGGTCGAAAAAATTTGATACTGAATTTTTTTTATCTTCAAGTAAAAATCAGGCCCCCTCTATTTTTGTAGTTTTTCAAGAATAAGTATAAATAGGTTTTTCAGGATGTTCATTACCTAATGGAATTGGACTTGAGCATAAAATTCCAACTCTCCCCCTTGATGTGGATCTTGAAAATTTTTGATCTTCAAATTTAATAAATTGTTAAATCTGAGTTGGTACTCCATGGCGAAGTAATCTGCTGTCATAAACTCTTTCCTATAGTAAACCAAAGAAATTTTCCTTGTGATTTGGTTGTCATAGTAGATAAATGTCAGATGTGACTGAATAAAATTGGTATCTACAAGTAGGTTCTTTAGTCAAGTCGCCTCCTTGGTAGCATTTGTGCAAGCTATAAAATCTGACTCTGTGGAGGATAATGTTAGTGAGGTCTAGCTATTACATGAGATTGGACCTTGATTGAACACAAATCGACGGATGGAGGTGGAAGGTGATCCCTTTGTGATGGAATGCGGTCTGATGTGATTCAATGATGGATGAAGGTGGAAGGTGATCCATTTGTGATGGAATGCGGCTGTTGCAGTTCAATGGTAGATGGAGGTGGAAGGTGGTCTGGTTGCAATGGTGAGGAACCCCGTTAGTTGAGACGTGAGAGAATCTCTTTGGTTGAGATTTGAACGAGCACTCCGGTTGAGAATTGAGCAATGGGCTCTTGTTGAGATTTAACAGAGTGTGTCAGTTAAGATTTAATAGATCACTCCGGTTGAGATTTGATACAGGTGCTTCGGTTGAGATTTCACTGAGGGGCTCCAGTTGAGAACGGAAGCATGAGGGGACGGGAGGAGCGTGAGCTTTTGTTGAAGGAAATCTAGCTCTGTTAGTGCGTTTGCTAGCAATGAGGTAGCCAACAGATTTGTGAGTGTATCAGTCAGTGGATATGGGCAATGATGTAGCCATATATGTGGCTCTGTCTAGTTTGTAGAAACTCAGATGTGGCGAGAGATTGGGAGTTTGTTTGCATGGATCTGAGTGTGGACAATGTTGCAGTTCTTCGGGATGTAGAATGCATTCGAGTTCAAGTGGCAACGGTGTCAAATGTTGACAGATCCCCTACTCCAGAGGATCTGTTGGTTATTTCTTTGCTTTTTCTTTAGAACTATTTCTTGTCTGATACAGGGCTCGTTTGGGCATTACTTGGCTATTTTCTTATTTGTTACAATGTCCAGGCCAAGCAGAAACTGACTGAATATCTTTGTAGTATAATGTCATGCCTATCAGAGTACAACTCAAGGTCATTCTCTCTTGAAAACTCTCACATTCAAGCAGAGATGCAAGCCATGAGCATTCATTTACAGATCAGCATGTAGCCCAAATCAACATTCAATTGATTCTACAGCTACCTACTCTAAAAATGAACTGAATTAGATCCTACACTTTACTAAAACTGAGCTACACTTGCATGAATCCACAAAGCTAAAACAAGAACTAATCTACAGCATTTTAGAAGTCCAAGAATCAAGAAACCAACCAGTGTTTTGATTCTTGGACATCCCAAGAACATCAAAAACTAGAATGTTGAAGGATATGCAAGATTTATACCACATATGTAAAAGTAAAGTTAGTAAGTTCAAGATCCTAAAGATTGTAAGTAACCCTCCCTTGAGGTTCACAAGTAGTGATCTAACTGAAAGCGAAACATCCAAACACTCTGATATGGTTGAGTAATGGCTATGATCTTTTCCACACCTGAATTGCAATGTCAACATTGTGGACTGAGCAAACAAAAGTTGAAACCAACAAGTATATATCTACAATTTTTTTTTTCTTTGAAAAGAAAAATTATTTCAACCAGAGTGAAAATATGAAGATATTGCTTTAATATATAGATTTTCAGTATAGTAAGGATGTTTCAAAAGATAATTATTTTTGAAGCGTATATAAATGATCAACGTATGTTCACTAATTGTTTTATTTGGTCAATCAATTTTAGCTAGATCTTTAATAAGATATAGATTGTGGTGAAAGCATTTGATTTAAAATGAATCATAAGTGATTGCTAGATAGAACTCAAGATGAACTTGAAAAATACAAAAATCTATTATAAAGATGCAATAATTACACAGACTATTAATTTATCACGTCAATGGTTGTGATATATATATATATATATATATATATATATATATATATATATATATATATATATATATATACCAAGATTCAAATTCATCAGCTAGTACATCTTGCAACTCATCTCCGCTTAGATGAATTTCATCATCAGTACTATAGTAATCGGACTCTCTCAATATTGTCGTTTGTGTCAGAATCATTCGATTCATTTATAGTATTTTCTATAATATTAAAAAAACTTGGAGATATTTCTATATCCTCATCAACGTCCATGTTTGTGTTGTCAATATTCAAGTCATCCATTTCATTCTCAATGTATGCATTTTCAAATACATGTCTTGCGTGTGGCTAACTTGAACAACATACCACCACTTGTTGTTTAGTCGATCTGGTTGAAAAAATACCTGCACATTTAACAATGTTAAGTTAATAAGTTTGTTCAAACAATGTCATGGATTTGCAATGAAATAGTGTATATCACTGATTATGATTGAGGAAAATGGATGTCAAACTCATGTGACACACCTGTTCACAATGACAAGGCAACACCAACTTGTTTGAAAAATCCATGCTTAATGTCTTGGTTGAATCAATAGCAAAAAATCCACTACGATCTCTTTTCACGGTTGCATTTGACCCTTGATAATTGATTTTGAACCATTTCACATCAAACAAAAACTATTTACCATTTTCACGAAAACACACTTCATATATATCTTGAATAATTCCTACATACTCAAGCTCTCTAGAGATTGGACTTTGGTCTCGTGCACTACTTGGACTTTCTTGATTGAAAGATGCCATCACAATACAATCATAAGTTTCTCATTTCATGTCAACTCGTTCAACGCGATGACGACGACCATATGCCTACATTGCACTATACTTTCGATACTGCCACATATTAACTGTAATTAGGACAATAATCAATTTTTATACATGTACATTGTATTTTTACAAAAAAAAAAAATAAAGAAACCTTCCAATCACATCCTCTTGCAAATTCCCATTCCGTGTCAGATATGACTTGTCCCTTCGTATAATTTCAACCACTTATCCATCACTTTAGAATTATAGAACATGAAAGTAGAAAATTTTTCTCTTAGAAAAGGGTCCTTTTTTTAAGAGAACCTATACCTTGGGGTTTTTTGCCTTCTACCTCATTGTTCTCCTCATCATTCCATAGCCATGGAGTAGATGGATGTATTTGAAGCAAAAATTCAGTGACATAGATAAGAGATTCTTGCACTAACCACCCATCGACCATGCTTCCCTCTGGTCTTGTCTTTTGACGCACAAAATCTTTCAAAACTTTCATGAATCTCTCCAAAAAAAACATCTAGTTATAAACATTTATTGCAATGATGAGAGCAGTGGTCAATGACATAGTAAAAAAATGATGCTAAATACATTGAGGCCACAAAAATCAAAATCGTATATTTTGTACCTTGAGTGCACATAGGACCAACAATATCAATTTCTTGGACCAAATGCACTTGTATGTCCAAGATGGAGGGTGCAAAATATCGCTCAAGCATACATATAGCCTCCACTATATCTTCATGTTTTTTTTCCACATCTATCTCACAAATCTCCTTGTCACACATCCATCTACATCATATTTGTAGTATATGATCATCATCATATGACTTTATCAAACTTGCATGTAAAATAAATATGCAATAGCATAAAACGTAAATGAAAGAAATGTAAGTACTTGACAATGGATGCTTATTTGTAAATGGTATTGTGAATTGATCAAATAGACAACCACGAACACACATTGAAAAGATTTACTCATGCATCTTCAACCAATCAAGAGATCCAAGACCATGAAGTTTTTCTTTTGTTGTGAATGATGTTCGTAGTGAATGAGCAAAACCAATTGGCGTTCTCATCTCGCAAATGCGTACATACTTGTACTCTTCCTTGGTAAGAATCCAAGGGGCTCTTTGAATGATATGAGTATTTTCATCTATACCCAACTTTGGCCAATACTCTTCTTTTGTCTTTGATTTTTGTAGGTCTTGTCTTGCATTAATACTATCTTTTTTGCCCACCAAGTGTTTCCATAATGATTCACTCACATTTTTGAATATATCCATATGATCAAGCAAGTGATTGATCAAAAGTTTATTCCAATATGGTAGACAATGAAAGATAGATAGTCTTTTCATGCCATTGATTGGCTACTGTAGGTGCCAACAATGACTATAAAGATTATGAAGGGAGATATGGGGTACTTACTTCTAGTTGAAATTCACCCCTAAAAGTGTACTCCTTCTTCGGGGTGTATGTTTTACTTGTGTACTCTATGTAGAAGAACATTCTCCGATGATGGACTTTGTCAAAAATGAATACACATTAGAGGCCCTCTTTTTCATGTACTCTCAATCCTATTATACATCTAATTTCACTCCAACAAAACCATCACATGTATCCTGTTGTAAAGCTACGTTTACAAGCTTTACTTCCGGCGCCATCGGCGCCAGCTATGTTCCCGATGCCAGCAGCGCCCCCGCTGCTCCCGGCCCCACTGTGACCAGAATCTAGCCGGTGCCAAGTTCCTATGGCTGAAAATCTTTGATCGGTTATAGCGGAGTCCAGAGAGCTCAGATCGATGTGCAATCACCTCACACGATCTAGGCATGATTAAAGGAAGCCTGGGGATCAATAAAATCTAGAGAGAGAAAATGACTTTCTAGAAAGAGAAAATTCTAGAGAGAGAAAAATGTGCTTTACCAACTTGGGTAGAGTGCTTGGTATGAGGGGGGGTGCCGAATCACACCAATACTGTTGCGCTGGTGCCTCAAAGGGGCATTGGGACTTGAGCGGTTTCCCCAACACGCGCTTAAGTCTAACATTCATCCATCATGCACTTACATAAAAGCCAACTCAGAAACGTAACAAGCTTAACCATTCAGACTTAAGAAAACTAGAATCCCAACCAGCCCGAAAGCCAACTCAGAATCCGTCCCCAAAAGGTAACCAAAGGCAAAGACAAGCCACACATGAAACCCAAGGCATAGTGGTCGCCAAACTGACCGATTGGCATAGCGGCAAGCCCCATGTCGATGATAGGGACCCTTAGGCGCCAGCGACGCAAAAAGGTTGTAGTAAGGGTCCTTCCACTTGGACCAGTCCCAGAGGCGAAACTGAAATGGTAATCATCCCCAAGGATCAACTTTTTTAGATTTGGAAGAGGTTACATTCATACATAGATTGACCGATCTCGGGGCCACCAACACGTGCTGGGCATTGTGCCTGGCTCGTGCTGGTAGAGGGAGCTGAGACCTGGCGACTGGATTCTTGGCGCTGGTTGAGCTGCCCAAGTTTCTGTCTGCCGGACTCCCCCTATAGTTCTGCTGTGATTCGGTGCACCCCCTCTGTTCTGAAACATAGTGCTTTCTGGTAAAACACGCTTTTTGGGACTTAGTTTTTATTTTGTTGATTAAGCCTGACAAGCCTAGCAGAATCAATCTGGCTCCCGGACATGGGTCCCGGGAGCTGTTCCGGTGGCAGAATCAACTTGCTTCCTGACTAGGCCATGACTCGCACTCCAGAGCTAGCTCATGACTTGTGACTACTTGACTGGCTCACCACAGGTCGAAGGCTCAATCCTTGACATTCTAACTTGCTCTGGGACCTTAGGGAGTGTCACCCCTTAGAGTCTTACAGGGCACGCTGGGTGCACCTGAGTCAGCTTTACAACATCCTCCCCTTGTTTGAAAAAGCTGATGTCCTCATCAGGGCCAAACTAGACCTAGGACATATGGCACGGGCTTAATTCACCGGTCTTAACAACTTTGAATTACAAAATACATTGGCAGTAGCACAGGAAAATTGTAGATAAAGTTCACTTACGCAAAACTTGTGTAAAGCTGCAAGTGATTTATTGGCAAACTTAAGAAAGATACCGAGAAGTTCCTTGAACTTCAGAATGGCCATGAATGTTTATGTAGGAGGCATGCCACCAGGTAGTGCTTTGTGTGCCAATCTGGGAAAATGGCTATTGCGTTGGTTCTTCTGCAGATAATCTGCTAGTACTTCAGGGGCTCCCTCCTTAAGTTTGTCTTCGTACTCCCAAGAAGCCTCAATAAGTGGAGCCCGTAGCCACTTCACTAGATATTCACGTTGAACGCCAGTTCACTTTCTATGTGTCAATATTTGTTCTGGTACAAGCTGCCTCTTCGTATCATCAAGTGTCGTTGGTGGGTGACGGAGTTCGTGTTGCCGATCAAATCGCTCATCTGGTTTGTACCGTTTGAGTAATGAGATATGAAACACATTGGTATATCCAAGCTGGATGGCAGCGCTAATCGGTAAGCCACTGGGTTGATCTTCTTGGTGACATAATATGGTCCCGCATAGGGTCGAGCAAACTTATGAGAAAAACCTTTTGGTAACGCAATGTTCTTTGTGTTCAGCCATACTTGATCACCTTCCTCAAATTCCAGTTCTCGTCGATGTGGGTTTACGTCAGCTGCCATACACCTTTGTGACTGCTCAAAAAATGCCTTCACCGCTGTCAGCTTTGTGTGCCACTCATTGATGAATTCCTCCACAGTGGGTACTGGTGTTTTCTGCACGCCTGTAAGAAAAGAGGTTGGAACAATCGGTAGCCGACTATTGCTTATCTCGAAGGGTGCCCTTCCAATAGATCTGTTCACTTGGTTGTTATGTGCAAACTCGAGAATATCCAAGTAGTTGACCCAATCGGATTGGTCCCAAGTGACATAATTTTGTAAATATTGTTCAATCTGTCGATCGTTTGCCCATCTGTCTGAGGGTAAAATGCAGTATTGAAATTCAGTCCGGTTCCCACGAGGCGAAATAGACAAGTCCAAAACTTTTCGACGAACTTGGTGTCTCTGTCAGAAATAATCGTTCTAGGCAGGCCATGGTATTTGAAAACACATTTGAAAAATAACCTTGCGACTTCTTCAGCTGTCACTGAACTTTTAGTTGGTGCTAGATGAACTTGCTTTGAAAACAGGTCAACCACCACATAAATTGAGTCGAAGCCTTGGCACCATGGTAGTTGAACAATAAAATCCATGCTCACCGAATCCCATGGGTATGCTGGTACCGCTATTGGTTGAAGTAGTCCAGCTAGAGCTAGCGGTTCCACCTTCACTTGTTGATATGTCGGGCATGTTTGCATATAGGATTCAACGTCTGCCCACATACTTGGCCAATAGAAGCCTCTTTTGAGAAGTTCATACATGCGATTCACCCCTGGATGTCCAGCGGCTAGTACGTCATGATGTTCTCGCAAGACTTTCTTCCTCAGGTTGATGTTGTCTAGGACATATACTCTGCGTTGTTTATAAACAACCATTTGATCTTTCCAAGTGAAATGTTTATGAGGCTTTCCCAGCTGGAATTCGATCATTAAGTCCTTCGCCAACACATCTACACCATAATTCTCCCTGATTTCTTGGAGTAAGCTAGTCACCTGAGTTGTCACTGTTGCCATCAAGTGTTCCCGTCTACTTAGTGCGTCCGCCACCACATTGTTATTTTCCGCCGTGTGTAAAATGTCTATATTGAATTTTGAGAGAAAGTTTTGCCATCGCATTTGCTTTGGCGTGAGCATACCTTGGGATGAGAAGTACTTGAGTGATACATTATTAGTGAACATCTTAAAGGGTTTTCCTGCCACATAATGTCTCCAATGCTCCACTGCTTAAACTACTGCGACCATTTCTTTTTCATGAGTTGGCCATCGTCGCTCTACGTCACTCAATTTATTTGAAAAATATGCAACAGGTTTTCCGTCTTGCATCAGCACGGCCCCAATAGCAAAGTTCGACGCATCTGTATGTATTTCAAAAGGTTTGCTAAAGTCCGGTAAGGCAAGGATGGGTTCTTGAGTGATCCATCGTTTTAGTTCTTGGAACGCTGCTTCACATTCCGGTGTCCATGTCATCTTCAGATGAGTCTTGGTCTGCTCCAACAGTGGTGCCACAATTTTGCTAAATGCCTCAATGAATCTCCTGTAAAAGTTACATAAGCCCACAAAGGATTTGATGCCATGAACAGTTTTAGGTGCTAACCAATCCAAGATAGCCTTGATCTTCTTAGGATCCATTCGAATCCGTCCGTGGCCTATAACATGTCCAAGGAAGTCAACTTCCTCCACCACAAACTCACATTTCTCTCTTTTCGCGAACAAGCAGTTCCTCCTCAGTCGTTGGAGAACTGTCCTTAAATGTTTAATGTGATCTTTAAGGTTCCGGCTAAATACTAATATGTCATCGATGTACACAATGACAAATTCATCCAGGCAGTCTTGAAATATATTGTTCATCAATGTGCAAAAAGTGGTTGGTGCGTTTGTTAGACCGAATGGCATCACCAGGAACTCGTGACTCCCGTACCGCGTTCGAAACATCGTTTTGTGCTCATCACCTTTAGCTATTCGAATTTGATGATATCCAGATCTGAGATCTATTCGGCTAAAGTATTTGGCATGTTTGAGTTGGTCGAATAGGTCATCAATTCTAGGCATGGGGTACTTGTTCTTGATGGTACTCTTGTTAAGAATGCGATAATCCACACACATTTGAAGAGTTTTGTCCGCCTTTTCCACGAACAACACTGGGGCTCCAAAAGGTGAAGCGCTAGGTCTAATAAAACCTTTGTCTATCAATTCACCAAGTTGTCGTTTCAGTTCCGCCAACTCCTCTTGTGACATTCTGTAGGGTGCTCGTGAAGTTGGCTCTGTTCCTGGTACCAACTCAATTTTATGGTCCACTGGTCTTCGAGGAGGTAGCTTAGCTGGGAGTTCCTCCGGGAACACATTGCTAAATTCCTCTAGCAGATCTGCCACTTCTTTTGGCAAGTTTTCTTGTCGCACGCTTTTCTCTTCTGGGACTTCTCGGCAGATGCAAAGAAAGCACTTTGACCTTTTCCCTTTCGCCATTCTTTTCATCGCTAATGCTGCAACCAGATTTTGTTCAATATCGGTATCCTTAGCATTTCCTCCGGGCAGGGCTTTTGTCACGCAGATTTGTCCCTTATAGTCCAAGAGGACCAAGTTTGAGCTCCTACCCAAAACTGCGATACAATGGTCATTTAACCAAGGGAGGCCCAAAATCACATCGAAGGCATCCATCTCTAAAATCACAAAGCTAAGTTTAGCCTTCCATCTTCCAATCTACACCAGGATGTTCAATGTTGCTTTGTCTGCATCTAGTGCTCCCTTCGCTGTTTCTACCTTGAGAGTAGATGTAACATTCCTGGTCGGCAAGATGAATTGTTCCACTATGCTCCTTGAGATATAGTTATGTGAAGCTCCGGAGTCGATCATGAAATCTGACTTCCTCCCCGCGATCTTTCCTGATAAAAATAACAATCTTGAACCAATCTTGGGGGTTGCCCCATGGAAGTTCCTTTCCATACTTGTGTGTCATCCACTCATAAATGTAAGCTCCTCTCACAACTCCCAACTAGATCAGATCACCTAGATCAAAACAAGAAGTCAGGGATAATTCAGGTCCAGACAAGCACACCACAAACAAACATACCAACCAAAGCTAAACAGAGGATCCCTCTCAAGTCACATTCCCCTTGAGACTAGACGTAGGACCTTTGCCTAACCGCGCCCACACAAATCTATCATAGAATTAGCCCACGGGGAAACATCCATCCAACCATCCGTGCTTTCACCATTAAGCAGCACATTGCCTCAGTCACGCCCCACCACTTTTTGGTCGATAGCCCTTATAGCTAAACGATCGGCAGCTATCCCACACCGGCAGCTAACCGTGCTTTACACCCGAATTTGAGCAGCATCTCTGTATCAATGGTTTGTTCGTACAGTTTGAATATGTCGTCCCGCACCCCACAAGGTACAGACCGTGCTTTCACCTACCTAGGCAGCACTTTGCCTCATCTGTCCTACGTGTAGACAGCGCCAGGCCCGAACCGCGAGAACTAACCGTGCTTACACCTCGAGGGCAGCATTTTGACTCATCAAGTCCCCCGTTCTGCCGACCACCCCGACCGTGGACGCACCCGTGCTTACACTGTGGGCAGCACCTTGCGCAACGGTTGTCCTGACAAATCCCAAAATGTGGCCATCCCTGTGAGACTTGTGTGGCTGACCGGCTAGTCGGCTCTGAAACCACATGTTGCGCCGGTGTCTCAAAGGGGCGCTGGGACTTGAGCGGTTTTCCCAACACGCGCTTAAGTCTAACATTCATCCATCATGCACTTACATAAAAGCCAACTCAAAAATGTAACAAGCTTAACCATTCGGACTTAAGAAAAGTGAAATCCCAACCACCCCGAAAGCCAACTCAAAATCTGTCCCCAAAAGGTAACCAAAGGCAAAGACAAGCCACACATGAAACCCAAGGCATAGTGGTCGCCAAACTGATCGATTGGCATAGCGGGCAAAAAGGTTGTAGTAAAGGTCCTTCCACTTGGACCAGTCTCGGAGACGAAACCGAAATGGTAATCATCCCCAAGGATCAACTTTATTAGATTTGGAAGAGGTTACATTCATACATAGACTGACCGGTCTCGGGGCCACCAACACGTGCTGGGCATTGTGCCTGGCTCGTGCTGGTAGAGGGAGCTGGTGACTGGATTCCTGGCGCTGGTTGAGCTGCCCAAGTTTCTGTCTGTCGGACTCCCCCTATACTCCTGTTGTGATTCGGCGCACCCCCTTTACTTTGAAACATAGTGCTTTCTGGTAAAGCACGTTTTTTGGGATTTAGTTTTTATTTTGCTGACTAAGCCTGGCAAGCCTGACAGAATCAGTCTGGCTCCCGGACATGGGTCCCGGGAGCCATTCCGGTGGCAGAATCAACTTGCTTCCTGACTAGGCCATGACTTGAGCTCCAGAGCTAGCTCATAACTTGTGACTACTTGACTGGCTCACCACAGGTCGGAGGCTCAATCCTTGATGTTCTAACTTGCTCTGGGACCTTAGGGAGTGTCACCCCTTAGAGTCTTACAGGGCACGCTGGGTGCACCTGAGTCAGCTTTACAACAAATACTATAGGGGAGTGTGGGTTGCGACTCAGGGCGAGCTCCACATAAGTCTCAGCCTCCCTTGCTGGAATGTTGTCATGGCTCTCGCCTTGGCATGCTAGCGCCCCAGAGACTAGGGTCGGTCACACACTTGAAATGTAACCTTCTCAGATTTATCAATAAAGTGGGATTTTTCTCAAACTGACTCTGATTACCTTCTAGGTTTCAGTGTTCGGTAAAAGCGCCAGTTGTAAGGTCACTTTCAAAAATTTTAACTTGGCACATAGCTGAGGGTCATATCCCAGGACGCCACCGGTATGCCGTCGGGACTGTTCGGTCCGTGGTGCCAGCGGTATGCTGGCGGAATGGTCCAGGAACTGGTTGTCTCCATATCTATCACGGCTTGTGGTTCTGAGTGTTCCTTGCATGAACGTGAATGGGTTAAGCTCTTGGGGAACGGGCTCTAACCTGTCGGCTGAGTTGAATGGCTTGCTTGGGTGGAAGTTACCTGTTTATGGCTGTCCAGTCTGGCGTGGCGCAGGTTGGCTTCCAACGCTCGTGACGAAGCTTTCAGTTGGTTAAGTCTGATGTAAGTCAGACCGCTTGCTTGGAATGGATGTTACTCGTTTGTAACGAAGCTTTGAGTTGGTTAAGTTTGATGTATGTCAAACGGCTTGCTTGCAGGGAAGTCACCCACATCGGGACCCCCGATCTGGCATGGCGCCAGGTGTGAAAGATTCAACTAGTTTTATCACATTTTGCAATATTTTCATATTTGGCATATTGAGGCCAAAACTTGTTTTAGACTTAGATGTTGACTTTTCAAAGTTCATTAGTCTAAATTTCTTTTAAATAAACACTTTTTGAAAGTGTGGGAAAGATAGAATGCGAGTTTGAGTAGATTCAATTTGAATAAGTTGGGTACATTGAATCTAGACCCAAAATTGGTAGGGTTAGCATTTTGGTGGGAAAGTCAAGTGGTCAAATAGGGTTTGGACCTGTTATAAAAGGATGTAACTCGTGGAGAGAGTCATCTTCTCTCTTCTCTATCTCATTTCATGCTTATACATGGTTCTCTTGGGTTCTACTATCCATTGGTGCACTATCTTGGTGATTGCTTGCAATTCTATGTGTAGAATGATCTATATTTGCTATTTTTGGATCTACACGTGTGAAATACAGTAGCTTGCTGGTTTTGTATGGACAACAATAGTACATAATCATTTCATTCAAGTTTGATCAAGTTCTATTAGTGTTTGCATCTCAAATTGTGTGTAGATGCTGATTTTTTTACATTGGTGAAATTGGTAATGTATTTCTCTTTCTAACCAAAGATCATTCAAGTAGATTGGATCTTAAGGATCTGAAATCTCTCACATGGTATTAGAGCTTTTGTTTCAGGTTATGAAGGAGGAAATCAGATCTATCAATGATTTGGTGAAGATATCAAGTCTAGAGCATGCTAGAGAGGATTTTACACCAAAATCGGATTTTTTGCTTTTGTAGATTGGATCTTTTGTAGATCACTAAATAGGTCAATATACTTGTTCAATTCCATTTTTTGAATTCACATGCTGGATTTGGCCGATTTTTTTATCATTGGTTCAGCCTAAATGGTGGCTTATAGATTGCATATCAAATTTTTAGTATTTGCATGTAGATTTGGAATAGTCAATTTTTTGTGATTTTGTCAAAACCCTAATTCTGATTGGATATCTAGATAGTGAGGTTGCTAGACTTCATTTGAGTGTGTTTCAATCTTAGGAAGTGGCAAAAGTCATTAGATTGAGGATAGATCATAGGTTGATCAAGATTCCATGATTCTATGTGTTGATTTGCTTGATAAGTGCTAGAAGAGAATTTGTGAGATAGTTTCAAATCTTGGTGATTTCTTTTGAAAGCATTTGTTGTTGCTCAAAGGAGTGCTTTGTGCATTGAAACAGGTTGAAAGCAAAGATCAGGTCATTTCTACATGGCAACCTCAATTGGAGTCATGTTGGAAGCCAATGATAGGCTTACCTCAAATAACTATTCATTATGGAAAGTGAGGATGGAGTCACTTCTTGAGATGAATGATGTTTTGGATATTGTTGTAGTTTTGGAGGAGAGACCAGCAACACAACAAGATCAATTGAGGTATGACAAGAGGGCCAAGAAGGCTCTACACATGATAAAGATGAATGTTACCAATGAACTTCTCAAGGAAGTTGGTAAGTGCACATCATCTTTGGAAACTTGGAATTCATTGAAGAAGCTTTATGAATCCAAGTCTACTTTTAGAGTGTTGACTCTAAGAAGGCAAATCTTTTCTTGTTTGCAAAAGAATGAAGAAAGTCCAAGTACTTTTTTTTTGAGAATAAAAGCATTGAATGATGAGTTAGCTTGCATAAATGAAAGCATTAAGGAAGGAGAGCTTATTCAAGTGATTCTTAATGGCTTGTTGGATGCTCATGCTAACATTGTTCAAAGTATTGCTATTCAAAAGAATTTGCCAAGTTTGATGGATCTTCAAGAGATCTTGATCAATGAGGAATATAGGCTTCAAGCAAGAGGTGGATCTACATCGACACTTCAAGAGGATGCTATGTTCACAAAGGGCAAAACCAAAAGCAAGTGGTTTAAAGGGCAAGATCAAGTGGATGCTTATTCAAGTGGCAGAAAGAAGGATAGATCAAAGCTCAAGTGCTTCTATTGTGGCATCAAGGGACACTTTGCAAGTGAGTGCTACAAGAAGAAGAGAGATCAAGGAGACAAGCAAGGTAATCTTACTCTTGATGAGGATGGTTTGGATGTGCAAGATGCAAATGATGATGCTTTTGTGATGTCTTCATATATGCTTGCTAATGATGGAGATCTAGATCCTTGGTGGATTGATAGTGGTGCAAGTTCACACATGACCTTTCACAAAGAATACTTCACTTCTTTGTTGGCATATGGAGATGACAAGAGGGTGATCTACACGGCCAATGATGGTGAGTGTGCAATCAAAGGGATTGGCACAATTCCTATTTCTCTCTCTACAAATAGGAATGTTCATTTGGAGGATGTCTTGTTTATTCCATCTATTACCAAGAATTTGCTTAGTGTGAGTCAAATGCTAAGTAAGGGCCTCAAGGTGGAGTTTGATGGAGATGCTTGTTTGATCAAAAGGAATGATGTCTTGATTGAAAAAGGTAAAAGGCAAGGGAAGTTGTTCAAACTCGATGCTTGTGTTATTGCTAACCAAGTTGGATGTGTTGCAAAGGAGCAAATTTCTATTCAAGAGTTTGGCACAAAAGGATGGGACACCTCAACTTCAAGTCATTGGAGGTAATGGCAAGAAAGAAGGTTGTGATTGGTCTTCCAAGTTCCTTAAGCAGTGACAAGCATGTTTGTGAGTCTTGTGCTTTGTCTAAGTCACATAGACTACCTTATACTAGATCTATTTCTAGATCTACAAAGCCTTTTCAACTTGTACATTCGGATATTCATGGATTTACTACAATTAGCAATAGTGGAGCTAAGATGTATGTAACATTCATTGATGATTTTAGTAGATTTTGTTGGATCTATCTACTAAAGAGCAAGGATGAAGTGTATGATGTCTTTGTCAAGTTCAAGAATGCAAGGGAGAACCAATTCTCCACAAAGATCAAGTGCTTGAGAGGTGACAATGGTGGTGAGTACATATCTAACAAGTTCAAGGCCTTTTGTGATGAGCATGGGATCAAGAGGAAGTATACAACATCAAGGACCCCACAACAAAATGGAGTGGCTGAAAGGAAGAATAGAACTTTATGTGCAAGTGCTAAAGCTATGAGGTTAAGTGCTAATCTTGACAAACCATTTTGGGATCAAGCTTTGTGGTGTGCCAATTTCTTGTGCAATAGGTGGCCGAGTGCTATTTTGGATGGAAGGACACCTTTTGAGATGCTATTCAAGAGGAGGCCGAGTGTCAACTTTCTAAGAACCTTTGGATGCACATGCTATGTCAACATTACTCTTGATGATAGGACCAAGGAGGATCCATCTTCAAGAAGAGGTATTTTTGTTGGATATAGTGAGGTGAGTAAAGCCTACAAGGTTTACATTCCTTCTACTAACAAAGTGATTATTGGTAGAGATGTCATTTTTTATGAGGAAAACATTCCAAAGGTGGTTTCAAGCATGATTGATGGTAAAGTAGATGGTTCTAAAATTCTTGATGTTGATGAAAAGGATCCTACTTTGGATGGTGGTGATGATGGACCTTCATCAAGTCAAAAGCCAAGGAGAACATCAAGAGAAAGACAAGTACCTTCAAGGCTCACATATGATCAAAAGGGTAAGCAAGTAGTTTCTGGAAACTATGTTGCTTTCCTAACCTCTTTGGATGATCCTACAAGTGTAGATCAAGCAAGGAAAGAAGAGGAGTGGATCCAAGCAATGGATCTTGAATATCAATCTCTTATGAAGAGTGGAACATCTTTTGGAGGATCTTCTTGTGTACATGGAGCTATGCAAGTGGATGGATGTTATCTTGTTATAAAATCAAGTAATGGATCTGGAAAACAAAGTTTGTTCAATGACTTTGATAGTCAAGTTGAAAATCAAGAGGTTGATCTCAAAGCGCTTCAACTAGTCAAAAGGGAAGTTGGCAATTTGGAGCTAGTCAAGAGCATCAAAGGAGAGGTAATTGGCAAAGGTGTTATGGATCTGTTTTTGTAGCATATTGAAGACTCAAGTAAAGTCAAAGAAGCAGCAAGGAAGTGTTGTTCAAGTTTACTTTACTTGTTCTATCTCATGTTTGAGCAATTTCATGTGGATGTGTGCAAATTGTCAAGATATGGTAAAACTAGCTACATTGGTGAGCATTGTTTTGATGTTGGATTTGTACTAGCATTATTGGCTGATTTTGCTGATGGAAATGAAGCTATTGGAGGTTCATTATGTCACTCATCCATGGCTAAGTTCTCAAGTGTTGAGCTACTTGGTGCCAATACTTGGAGATTGTCATTTTTTGGTGAATTCATGGTCATTTTCTTGTGTTAAGTAGATCCTGAAGATGGACTAGTGCAAACTAATTGGTTTATGGAGTCATGTGGTGCTGGATTGGCATCATTAATGTACTCACCTACTCATGGATTTCCAAGGTTTGATGGTTTCTTGTGGCAAGATGAAGATGGAGGCTCATTCATGGAGTATCATTGTGGATACAAGGCAACAAAGGACAAAGGAGGAGGAGACATGCAAGCAAAAGTTGATCACTCACATTTATTGTTTGTTTGCTATATTTTTCCAGAGAGTTTAGAGCTGGAAGCATGGTGGAATCATTTCATTTACATTCTATTTGATTCTTCATGTTCTAGTCACATTTTTACATGTAAAATTGATGTAAGAAATAGTGAAGCATCCCAAGTGGACACTATTCTCTATATCAATTATGGTTGTTTCTATTTTGAGCATTACATGATCATTGAAAGGAGATCTATTCTTAGGAAGAAGATCATTCTTATGATGGATCAAAGTTCTATTGGCAAAAACTATGCTAGGAGCATTGGAAGCTAGGAAAGCGAGTTTTGAGGTACATCATTGGAACTCGAGATTTTGGCATATTGTATGAGGGATCATCACCTAATATTTTTGGATTTTCAGATTCGGACTATGCTGGAGATGTAATAGATAGAAAATCCATTAGTTCTTATTGTATTTTCATAGGTGATGGAGCTATATCATGGATGTCAAAGAAACAAGCCACTATCTCATTGTCATCTAGTGAGGCCGAGTACAAAGCTCTTACACATTGCACAAAGGAGATGGTATGGATCAAGAGGATGATCAAGGATCTTCACTTGCTGGATTTTTCAGAGAGCCCAATCATCTTTTGTGACAATCAATCAGCCCAAAGAATGGCATCCAATCCTATCTTTCATGCTAGGAGCAAGCATATTGAGATACAATATCATTTTGTGAGGGAGCGAGTCATTGCAAAGGAGGTGGAGCTTCAACATGTGTCTTCAAGGGAATGTGTAGCTGATATCTTCACCAAATCATTGGGAAAAGACTTGTTCATAAAGCATAGGACTTCACTTGGAGTATTATCAAAGTCTATGCTAAAACTAGTTGAAGAGGGAGTGTGAAAGATTCAACTAGTTTCATCACATTTTGCAATATTTTCATATTTGGCATATTGAGGCCAAAACTTGTTTTAGACTTAGAGGTTGAATTTTCAAAGTTCATTAGTCTAAATTTCATTTGAATAAACACTTTTTGAAAGTGTGGGAAAGATAGAATGTGAGTTTGAGTAGATTCAATTTGAATAAGTTGGGTACATTGAATCTAGACCCAAAATTGGTAGGCTTAGTATTTTTGTGGGAAAGCCAAGTGGCCAAATAGGGTTTGGACCTGTTATAAAAGGATGTAACTCATGGATAGAGTCATCTTCTCTCTTCTCTATCTCATTTCATGCTTATACATGGTTCTCTTGGGTTCTACTATCCATTGGTGCACTATCTTGGTGATTGCTTGCAATTCTATGTGTAGAATGATCTATATTTGCTATTTTTGGATCCACACGTGTGAAATACAGTAGCTTGCTGGTTTTGTACGGACAACAACAGTACATAATCATTTCATTCAAGTTTGATCAAGTTCTATTAGTGTTTGCATCTCAAATTGTGTGTAGATGCTGATTTTTCTACATTGGTGAAATTGGTAGTGTATTTCTCTTTCTAACCAAAGATCATTCAAGTAGATTGGATCTTATGGATCTAAAATCTTTCACACGAGGTTGGATCTCAATGTTGGTTTTCGGAACTTCAAGTTGGTTAAGTCTGATCGTTGTTGGCGAGTTGGCTGCTTGTATGTCAAGTGAGTTTGGATGGCAAGAGTTGAAGGCTGGGAAGCTAAGTCGTGGTTCCTGGCTCCCTTTGGGATGCCTGCGCTACATGTGGTATTAGAGCCGACTGACTGGTTAGCTATGCGGATCTCACAGAAATGGCCACGATTCTGCTTTGGTACAGATTTTAAACAGGTGATTCGGTCGACATGTGATGACTCTGATCCGGTCGAGATTTAAAATAGGTGATTCGGTCGATATGTCTTGACTTTGATCTAGTCGAGATTTTGTCTTTGTTGGCATCCGGTCGAGATTGCCATTCAGTTGAGATTTGAGTTGTTGGTATCCGGTCAAGATTGCCATCCGGTTGAGATGTGAGTTGTTGGCATCCGGTTGCGATTGTGTTGGAGGGTTTGCGGATCCTGAGGCAACCCTAACCCAAGTTAATAAGTGAGAGGGATTTGGCACCCTGCATGTGTAAGTCCAACCCAACGATCACATAGTTATTTGATAAAAGGACTATAGGCCTTTTTGCGAGACTTTTATGTCGTAGGGCCTAAATGTCAAGTTAGTAAATAAAGTTGGGTTTTCCTCCAATTTTGGATAGTTCTCACTCTTTTTTAAATTTGAATAATTAGGGAGGTAGAAATGGACCAATAGGAGTAAGGGATATGTCGCTCTGGGATTGTCTATGGGGGTGGCCTCGGGTGTGGGAGATGCCCCGCTGATGGGAGAATACTGATGTTGTGGGGTGTACGTAGTGTACTAGGGGGGGAATAGGAAAGGGGGGGGGGAGTACCGAGGGGGGTGTCGGGATGGGAGATAGATAGGAGGAGACTATAGGAGAATAGGAATAGGAAAGGAGAGGGGGGGGGGGGAGGGGTACCGAGGGGAGGACAGCCAAGGGGGGGTGTCGGGATGGGAGATAGAGAGGAGGAGACTATAGGGGAGTGGGCTCAAAATCCCATGGTAAAACGTGACCCCATGGAGTATAGTAGAAAGGACAAAACTCAGTGGTAGTGGGTCTAGAGGGAGGGAGAATGTGAGGGGTGAAAGTGTAGATGCCGAAAATATGAGGTGTGACAGATGCAGGAGTTTCGATATCGTGTGATGTACGTGCTACTTTTTGGGTCAGTGTATCTCAAAGTAGGGACCCCCCATGATGACATGTGTTATGCGGACGTTTAGCACTCATGAGCACATCGACAATATCAGGCTTATCACCACATCCTCCACAACAGGAGACACCCAGGCGGCTCCTCCTCCTCTCTCAAGAATGTAGGGTGGAAGAACTGTTAGTAGCACCATGTCGGGTGGAGGTGCAATGTACTCAACCAATCGAGAGGAGCTACGAGCCTCACGTCGAGCGCTCAATCGCTGTAAGACCCTTTACTGTTGTGAGGAACACAACTAATCAAGATAGCTAATAAGATCACTCTCGCTCATAGAGGAAAGGTGGGATTACCCGCGACTATGGCCTGACCTCTGAGTAGGGAATCCATCATCTAACATATTGGGTGCAACGGAATAAGAGGGATAAATACTGCAGACAACCAAGGGAAGTCTCAAAAATAGTAAAAAAATAACATCACCATGTCCATCTCTCTCTCTCTCTCTCTCTCTCTCTCTCTCTCTCTCTCTCTCTCTCTCTCTCTCTCATCCCGTGGACTTAAAAAAATAGAGTTTGGTGAAACAGATGCCAAAAATTTTATGTATACTGACTCATAGCTACAACGTCAGTACCAACACATATATTGTCCGTTCACGATCATTTCAAGTTCAAGGAACAATGATGATCCAAATTGAACCACATTTAGAAATAGACATCAATAAGAGGCTCACTGGCCCCACAAGTGACTCGTATATAACGAGGGGGTGTCTCTTATATGAAGACACAAAAGAGGAGTATGGTGTGTTGGCCCATGGCAGTCCTTGAACCTTGCGATTTGTAGCATCAAAGAGAGAAAATGATACTACTACTTTGAACTCAACACTTCAAAGTGGTTACATATGGACACTTGTTTGAATCCAAATAAACCTTATGCAACCTTTTAGAGTTATTGAGTTTGAAGTAGCATACACACTCTTCTCATTTCGATGTGGTGAATTATGAGTTCAAGGATGTCAACAGCCTGCACACCATATGCCTCTTCGGTGTCGTCATTTTTAGACAAGACACCATCAATCGGCACAGACAACTCGATCGAGGAGCCAGTTAGCCCTCTTTGCAACCTCAATGGATTCGTGTCATCATTAATATTGTTAGGGTTATGGTTTGTGGTTAATTGGAGATGGAAAAATGATTTATATGTTGGTATTGCCCTCGTAGCTTTGACTCAATACCTATAAAAGCTCGGACTATGATACAGAACTCTAAACCCTAAAACCTAAACACACATGAGAAGAAAAAAAGAAAGAACATAGTAGAGTGCTAATCAAAACTCTCGAACCATACAATTATATCCTATTCTAGAATGTCACCACATGCTCCCTCCTATGGCGTTTGGGCTTTCTTGTAAAACTAATCGTCCAACAAGAAACATTTGAACCATGCCTTTAAAGGAAGAAAACAAGGGCTATACACCTTCCTATAATTGGGAGTGTTGGTTACCTTTAACTCTTTCACGATCTCTCTCTCTCTCTCTCTCTCTCTCTCTCTCTCTCTCTCTCTCTCTCTCTCTCTCTCTCTGTACAAAATGTGCATCTACAACAAAAGATAGGAGATAAACATTTATGTAAAAGTTTATGAGCAGAGGTATATAGTCTATCATTTATGCACTGGTAACAATCTAGCATATATTAATCTATTAATGAATTGTAACAAATGTATGAGCAGAGGTCAGAATGGACCTCAAAATAAGAGATGGTATATTGTCTTAAATAGATCTACATATTCCGAGGTCTGTTTTGACCTCAACTGATTCCCACCCCAGTTGATGGATGTATCCATTATCAACAGATTTATAGATAAAAGTACAGATTTGTTTCTAATATGTGTAGATATGTTTTCATTAAACCTAATACAAATAAAATTGAATGTAGTCCTACACTACAAAACGTGCATCTACAACAAAAGATAGTAGATGAAGATTTATGTAAAAATTTATGAGTAGAGGTATATAATCTAGCATATGAGCTGGTAACAATCTAGCATATAATTTGTTTATGAACTATAGCAAATGTATGAGCAGAGGTCAGATTGGACCTCAAAATAAGAGATGGTATACTGTCTTAAACAAATCCAGATATTCCGAGGTTTGTTCTGACCTCAACTGATTCCCACCCCCGAGTTGATAGATGTACTCATTATCAACAGATTTATAAATAAAAGTATAGATTTGTTTCGAAGATGTGTAGATCTATTTTCATAAAACCTAATGTAAATAAAATTGAATGTATTTCTACAACAAAAGATAGGAGATAAACATTTCTGTCAAAAATTATGAGGGTAGCATGAATTAGTATTTCCCTCATAGCTTTGACTCAATACCTATAATAGCTCGGACTATGATACGGGAACCACACACGCACACACACACATGAATGAATCAAGATCTAACAAATCACGAAACATAAATGAATGTCATCACACATGCACACGCACACCCTAAACCCTAAAACCTAAACACACACGAGGAGAAAACAAAGAAAGAACATAGTAGAGTGCTAATCAAAACTCCCAAACTATATAGTTATATCCTATTCCAAAATGTCACCACATGCTCCCTCCCTACGACGTTTGGGCTTTCTCGTGGAACTTATCGTCCAACAAAAAACATTTGATTCACATCTTTATCGGAAGAAAACAAGGGCTACACACCTTCCTATAATTGGGAGTGTTGGTTACCTTTAACTCTTTCATGATCTCTCTCTCTCTCCATATCCCTCGCTCTCTAATTTTGTATTCCATCCATTGTCAACTCCCAAGGTGCACCAATGCAAATGGCGAGTTCACGTTCCTCATCTTTAGATGATGAGACAAGACCATCACATATAAGATCAGAGGCTTGGTTACACCAGATAATACCATGCCCATGTGCACGATGTAAGTATGCACTGCGACGAGGGCGACATACCAATATATCACATGTTCACACGTATGGTCAAATTGAGAGAGAGTCATTATTTGTGCGGACCGTCAGTTCTACTTTACAAAGCTCTTTGTATTGCTAAAGACATCACTGCATGCTTCTTTTCCATGTATGTTGTTTGGTGCCCATTCTGATTGGAGGAATATTCTATTATTCTTGATTGTTTGTTTCACTTGTATTGTGTAGGACGATGACTCACACTCACATGACTATGAAAGAATTCAACCCAATGTTGCCATGCAATCCGCTAGATTTAGACATGCAAGCACACGAGAGCCACTACTTTCCTCGCTTACACCACCTGTGTACTTGCACAAAGATATGTCCCGAGGAGACACAACACACAAGGATGCATTCTTCACAGACCCACTTGAGGCCACATTGACAAGGGAAGAAGAGATGATGCATGGCTTGGCAACTATTCCTTTGTACGAGGGTGCACAAATGTCAAAGTTGCGAGCTTGTTTGCTACTTTTGAACTTGCAAACTAAGAACGGGTGGTCAGATACGAGCATCACGAAGCTGTTTGGGTAAGCTTGCTAGCTTCATGTGTGTTATATACAAATTGCTCTAATCTCGTTTTATTTTTAATTCATGCGTTGTGAGAAACTATATATAACTAATTATATAAACATATATTTTGTCACAGTTTGCTCAGGAAAATGTTGCTCCCAAATAACACCATGGCAGCGTCTCGACAAGAAGCCAAGAAAATGCTATCCGCGGTTGGCATGGATTACAAGTGTATTCATGCATGTCCCAATTATTGCATCTTATATCAAGATGAGTTTGCTAGAGGCAAGCACGTGTCCATGCTGTGGGGAACACCGCTACAAGCAAGATTTACAAGGAGCGACCATACCTGCCAAGGTGCTAAGACATTTTTCCATCATACCCAGGATACGCCACATGTTTAGGAATAATTTCAGCGTGGAGCTAATGACATGGTATTCGAGCAATCGTTCATCGGACGATACTATGAGAATCCATATCGATTCTCCAACAAGGAAGCACGTGGATGCTACCTGGCATGAGTTTAGGGATGAGCCTCGCCATTCGCATTTGGGGTTGGCCATGGATGGCATGAATCCATTTGGTTTGCACTCCACATCATGATCCACTTGGCCGGTTGTCCTTGTAAACTACAACATCTTGGAAAATTATAAAGAAGGGGCACCTAATGCTCGCCCTTCTTATCCCGGAAAAATACAAGGTAAAAAATATGGACGTGTATATGGCTCCCTTGATATATGAGCTAAAGATTCTATGGCAAGGAGTTCAAGTGAGTGATATATCAAGTCCACTGAGACAAAGAGATTTTGTGGTAAAGGGCATCTTGATGTGGACGATGCATGACTTTCCTAAATATGGGGAATATTCAGGTGAAATGTCCTTGCTAGTGGTTCGATTTATGCTAATATATTAAATTTTATGTGCATCCACAAAATTATTTTCAATTCAAACATTTGACCCACGATTAACAATGTAGGGCTCTAAACTAGTGGTTACAATGCGTGCCCCGTTTGTGACGAGTATTTGCAAGCACGTCACTCACAACATTTGCGAAAGATGGTTTATGAGGGCCACACACACTCGATACCTTCCACTCGATCACCCTATGCGTGATGGACTTGTTGGTCAACGTCCTCATTACATGAAGGTACAATAAATATTTGGGCCAATTAATGGTACATGTCATTTATTTACTTTATATTTCTTCTAACGATATATAATCAGCATTAAATGTGTGTGCTTGTTTGTTAATATTGTAGCCAAGTGATTGGTTTCAGATTTGGAGATCCAATCAATATCTAGGGTGACTCCCTCCCAGCATGAAGAGGTTATCAATATTTCATGAACTCCCATATTGGGAGGAATTGTTGATAAACCATCTTTTGGATCCGATGCACATATTCAAGAATGTCGGGAGCACGATTTGGAAGTCCTTGACCAGGTCGAAAGATAAAAAAGACATACTAGATGATTTAAAAGAAGTGGCAAAGATGGCTAATTTATGGCCACACTGTGGTGGTGACTTTCATTGTCCTACCAAAGGTCCCATGGATCTTCTCGAGGAGAAATGATTGTAAAGAGGGCAATAGCCTCCTTTCAACTCCAACATGACACATGCGATGCCTAAAGCGTGTCCTCAGAAGGGACAACAAGCTAAGTGGACTAAAGTCTCATGACTGGCATAAATGTTTACAGGTTGGCGTGGCATGTATTTTGACATTTCGTCCATCTCAACACTGTCAATCACATTCTATAGCATGTCTTGTGATTTCATGATGATCTCATTGTGCATATATGTATCTCGATAACCAAATTGTTTTTGTGCATGCAGTTTGTGCTTCCCTTGGTGTTGAGAGGGTTTTTGATAGAGGAGTTAAGGAGTGCAATCTACAAAATCAGTGGTTTGGTGAGGTACGGTGAATGCGCATGTGATTCACATCATTTTTTCTTGGGGTGATTCAAGATGATGATCTTACTAACGCGTATGTCATTGTTGTTTCTCTTTCTTATGAAGATACATTTTATCCAAAGAGATACCGCTGGCATCCATTGAGGCGGCAAGACAAAGGTCCATCGAGGAGGCATGTTTGATCGAGAAGTAATTTTTCACATCCATTCTCACCATTCAAAATGCATCTCATTGTGCATTTGGTAGTTGCGATGGGCATTGTAGGTACATCATATACTTGCGTCAATTACCTATTCTTAGTCCATGCTAGACTATTGTTATTGTGGTAATTCCCATGTTCTCGCACTAACATTGATTCATTTTTTTAATTCAAGCGCTATCCATAGTCGTTGGATGTTTTTCTTGGAACGATTCATGAAAACATTGAAAGGCTTCGTAAGACGAAGAGAAAGGCCTGAGGTGTGATATCACATATTTGTATACTTAATCAATAATGACAATTTCTACTTAGGAATTCATGACCTCTTGAAATGAAACGACACTTGGATACGAAGCGACTGATTTCGAATCATCACAATGAATCATCAACTGTACAATTTATTTGTACTTGTAACTTATATGATAATTAGAATTTGTAAATACAGCGACGCACCAGGAATTCCTAGAGGTGTGTTTGTTTGCTCCATAGATTATAAAACTAGACACTCTTCATTCTCACATTATCAAAAGAGAGAGAGAGAGTTATTGTATGTTTGAGATTGGAGAAATGAATAGAGCACTAAAGGTTATTATAGTCGTTTGTTGTGTATTCGTGAAGTTGATTTAAAGAACTATCCTAAAATCGCTTTGCCCGTATGAGTGAATACTTTGTGTTCGGCATTCGAGTAAACATACTCTTGGTGCAATTTTCCACAATTGCTAATAGAAAAGTATGTATGTTGTGAAATGATAGTCCCTGACTGAGGAACTAAGTTATTGATCTATATTCATGTTAGTAACAAAGATAAACGTTTCTAACATATTTGCAAATCACTTGAGTTCTTTAACCATAATTGGACTTTAGTTGTTAAGGACTTCTGCCTAGAACACATTGGTTTAACATTTTGCCTGTTCGTATGCACCTGCATCGAACAGATCACAGATCCTTGCTGACAACTTAATCAGTCAAGGTGTAATTCCTTTGAGCTTTTCTGATAACATTTCATTTGCAGAACGCTTTACATTCGATTTGATAGTGGAAGAATGTAGTTTAGCACTCATTTCTCTACACACCTTTTCTATAAGTGTATTGGCTGCTTACAAAATGTCTGATCACAACCAGCTTCTCATTCAGACCAATTTCATTCGAAATAAGTCAATAAAATATCAACTTAACATCTTTTAAGAGCTATATCCATGGGGAATGTGAAAATTGTCAACATTTCCTAGCTAGTTTGAGGCCTAAATTGGCAATTTTTGTACATAGTTTTGGATCTAACCTTTCACACGTGTGAAAGAGACCTAGATACTTTTATTCTAGTATATATTTCATGTTGAAGAAGTCTCAAACTTCAGGACCTTCTAAATGACACTAAAATCATGTTATTTGGACATATAGGCCAAAATTGGCTATTTTAGGTTACTGGTGACCTAAAATTGGGTCCTAAGTTCTAGAGAGAGGAGAGAGAGTCATCTCTCTCACCTATATTAGGCTGAAATTCATGGAGAACAGGTTGGAGAAACCTTTTGTATGCTTCATTGAGATCAATAGATCATTGTCATTGTTCTTCCTCCATTGAGAGCATTGTTGTGTGTATTGTCTTCAAGCTATTGTGTATGATCTTAGGTGCTTTCCAAAAGTGGTAGGCTGATGTATTATGGACTGTATAATGCTATTTTGGGCCGCACTTGATGTTTATGGAAGTTTCCATTTGTGATAAATGCTTTTTGATCAAGTTCTTTGCATTCTAGGTAGCATAGAATGTGTTGCCAATTCCTAGCTTATGTAGTTTGGAGTGCAAGCATTCAAGCCAATGATCTTGGAGTTTAGATCCACTTAGGATCTGTATTTTTCACAGGGAACAATCTAAATACTGCATAAATACAACAATTTTGTGTTGGTATATTGCGACATATACCAATTTTTGGCACCGTTGTCGAAGATTACCAAACAACTTGATGAAAAATGACATTTCTATCTCCATTCCTAATGCATGTCAGATAGAGCTGCTTGACTTGAAAGATATCGAAAACTTCAATATAGGGTCTTCGATCCGATGTAGTAGTAGCCCTCCCGCCTGTCAACAAGGGTTAGTTTATTAGATAGGCACCCATCATCATGATTGTAGGTGAAAGGAAAGGGAAGATTAGAAGAGATTGAGAGAAGAGAAGAGAGAAAAAGAGACATAGAGGGTGAGAGTGGAGGTTAGCTCAAATGCTCCTTATGCTTGTTAATGGAGAAACATTAACTAAGAAAACCAATAACATGAAAATTGATAGAAATAGAAAACACAATCAAAAGCATTAGCAAGTAGTGGATGGCAAATGAGGATGCTTCTCTCCAAAAAGTGGTAGAGTTTCCTCCTCCTCATTAAGCATGAAAATAGATTACAAATGGTGTCTTATTATAAAATGGGAAAGGCCCTTGTCCCACAATCCTATTGGCTAATATTTACACTGATCCTATCCATTCATCTTGGACCCAACTTGATCCAAGGGTCCGCAAAAAGTACATTGGAAATCACAAGATTCATGTGAGTCCAAAATTGGACGCAACTCTGAAAAAAGTAAACTCTAAGTTCGAAATTGACTTTGAGCCTCAAGTTTTATTTTAATTACAAAGGCCCAAGTCACCTAACTATGCATAGATGCTACTTTTAGTTAGTTTTCTACTTTCTATCTAACTCTACCACCACTAACACTACTTCCACTAACTCTACTCCCCTAAACTACCTTCATCATGATTGTAGGTCAAAGGAAAGGGAAGTTTAGAAGAGATTGAGAGAAGAGAAGAGAGAAAAAGAGAGATAGAGGGTGAGAGTGGAGGTTAGCTCAAATGCTCCTTATGCTTGCTAATGGAGAAACATTAACTAAGACAACCAATAACATGAAAATAGATAGAAATAGAAAACACAATCAAAAGCATTAGCAAGTAGTGAATAGCAAATGAGGATGCTTCTCTCCAAAAAGTGGTAGAGTTTCCTCATCCTCATTAAGCATGGAAATAAACTACAAATGGTGTCTTTTTATAAAATGGGAAAGGCCCTTGTCCCACAATCCTATTGGCTAATATTTACACTGATCCTATCCATTCATCTTGGACCCAACTTGATCCAAGGGTCCACAAAAAGTACATTGGAAATCACAAGATTCATGTGAGTCCAAAATTGGATGCAACTCTGAAAAAAGTAAACTCTAAGTTTGAAATTGACTTTGAGCCTCAAGTTTTATTTTGATTACAAAGGCCCAAGTCTATTTTATTTTATTTACAACTTAAGCTTGCGTGCTCATTGAGGCATGGGCTTATACTCGTAGGATGCCATGCCCTCGCAGCATATTTTATTGGTCGATTTTATTTATATACAGTTCATCGGGAATACCCCCAACAGGTTCCACGGCCTAAAGTAGTGCCAATCCCTCGGCACTCTACCGGTTCAGTAAAGAGTCTTTTTGGCTCATCTCTGATGGATCAGGTAGCCCATGACGTCTTCCATGAAATTGATGCGGTCCAGTTTCTTCAAGTCCTTGGGCATTTGAAGGGACTTGTGGACGACTGTCAACCAGTCTTGGTCGATCTACGCTTGGAATCTGCGCATCCAGGGATAACCAAAGAATGTAGCTCAACAATAGACTTGAAGGACTAGCAGCTGATCTTCGATTTTGTCGGAGACGAGCACCTTATTAGGATCAAAGAATATGGGGGGGAGAAAATTGTCGCATTTGGTTTCAATCCCCATTAAATGTTCTAAGTCCCGGGCATAAGTGGCTGCCGCGTGGACTGTTGGATCAGGGCAGTTGAAATATTTATTGGCAAATATGGTGAGTGCCCTTTGGGCATCTACATCTGTATCCCAATCATGCTCTGATGGAATTCGTGGCCAATTGAAACTTTGAATTGTGAGCTTGTCCAGAGGGGTGCCGCATTCCGCCCATTTGGATTGTCGTGTGCATGACAGGAAGTGCGCATTCACCGACTTGTCACATAGGCCCTGATGGCCATTGGGTCACTTTCAAAGAGCTGTTGTCGCCACTCTGGTTGTGGTTGGAGAGCGGGTAGTGCTTGCAGCACGTTGGCCTTTATTGTCTGAGCTGAAAATGATATCTGCCAGCCGCCTTTGGATGACTCGTGGGGATACTTAGCTAGAAATTCGTTTGTTTTCTCCTCCACAGACTTTGGTCTTTGGAAGGCCTGGGTGGTAGATATGGTGCGCGACCCTCTTGATGATGAGGGCTGTCCTTCCTCTTTGCTTTGGCTTGGACCTGCATCTTGGAGTTGGTCTCGCGTCTCAGCACCCGTATCAGCTGGTCCTTGGTCTTGGCCTTCGGACCCTTGATCTTGACTAAACCCCCCTGCTGCTTGTTGGCCTTGGTCCTGGCTTGTGATTATCTATGCAGCATTAAAAATAGGTGGCGGTGGCATCACCACTGGGGTGGGTTGGGTCTTCTTCTCCATATACTATTGGCAAGCCTTGAGGGCTTGTTTGGCCTAAGCGAGCTCTTGAGTTGTGCTTGTCTGGTACTTGTCGAACTCTGCCTGGTAGCTGTTTAACATTTGGCTATATTCTTGTACCTAACGCCTGGAGAGATTCATCTATGCTTGAGAGAGCGGCCTTGAGTCTGGTGCAGGTTGAGCTAGTGAGATGAGTTTTTCACTTTGTAAGGCTTTCACTTTCACCCCCAGGCAGATTTTTTTACTGCTTCATAAATTTGTAGTTGTGCCTGGAGGGGAGCCAGCCATTGGGACGCTTCAAATTGAAGCTCCCGCACCTTCGTGGAGGCCTCTGTCAGCGCTTTGGATAGGCTTTGGATATATAGGTTGAGGCCATCCTCCTTCTGCTGCAACTTGGCGATCTCCCGGTGCCCTTCTTGTTCATCTTGTTGAGCTACAATAAGCTCTTGCTACAGCTTTGTGAGTTCCGCTCGTAGCTGGGTGTTGCTTGTCGCCAGGTGGAGTACCCACCTGTCCAAAATAGTCTTAGCTGCTACCACCTCCAAGATGTATGTCCCCAAGGTTTGGTACATCATCATTAAGTTTGTTGGAATAACTGGTACACTGGCACTGATAGGGGCTTGTGTGGTAGCAGCCCCGACGACTTGTGGAACGCCGTTGTCGTTGTCTTCAATCAGATTCTTAGGGGACCTGTTGTCATCTGGGGAGGTGGGATCTGTCTGATTAGGCGATGGTATGAAACTTGTTTGATCAAATGCGTCATCAGGCAATGATTGGTTGCCCTTGGCAACCTTTGGTGGCAAAGCAAGTGGTGAGAGAGAAAAAGCAGTGGAACGGGAGTGGGGCCTGTTTGTCCAAACGAGAGGATGGGAGGAATAGAGAGGAACTAAAGTGTGGTATGGAGCACGGAAGGTGGGGATGGAGCAGAAATGATCTGACATGGGGGTGAAAAGTTGATGACTTGCATTCACGCCAGAGTGTCCAGAGACAACTGAGAATCAAAGGGATTAAACTGGAGAGGAGCAACAGTGGCTACAGGAGCAATGGATGATGCGATAATGATGGAAGGGGTAGTGGATAATGGAACAAAAATGGAAGTGGTATCAATAGAGGAAGCGGGAATGGAAATAGAAGTAGTCGTGGATGGAATAGAAAGAGGAGTAGTGACAACAGAGACAAGAGGAGGAGGTTGTATGGAAGAAGAAGTGGCGGTGGTTGATGGAGTGGTTACTGATGTGGCTGTGGTACGTCGCTAGTGGTAGGTGGGAGATGAGGAGGAAGGGGTAGTGCCACGCATTCTTTTGCTGGCCGTTGTGTCAGTAACTATAGGTTGGGATGATGTGGATGCGGCAGATGGCATATAAAGGTTACTGTGCGGCACGATGGAAGATAGAAGGCTTGAGCGACAAAAACCGCGCACTTTCACCTCGAGAAGTGCGCAGACAAAATTACACAACAGGGGACTTGCTATGATATGCTCACGGTTGTTAGGTTTGATGAAAATGATTAGTTCATGGATGAGGAAGGCATGCCAGTCGTATGGCACAACCGTGGGGCTAGGGAATGCTAGAAAAGATTCCACTATCTGACTCAACAACGTGGACTGGATTCTGTCCTTGCGAAATGTTGAAATAAGTAGAAAGTTATTCAACAGATGCACAGCCACCTATTTGATTGGTTCCGTGATCGCCTCTATTAGATAACCATTGTTAGTTTGGATGTGGATGTCTGGTGCAGTCTTGGCGACGAAAGGTTTGATTAGGTTTTTTGCTTGATGATGGGACATGGGCTGACGGTCACCGGACATAATGCCAATGGTGACCATCGAGTCCGCGTTAATCCTAACCTTGTACGTGGTGGTACCTTGGTACAAGAAGTGGAAACGTGACTTCGACGCGTCCCAGGTGGCGTAAGCATGAAGGGTGAGGCCCATGTTAATCTCAGAATAGAAAAGCGCCGGGAAAAAACCCATTGCCTCAAAAAGTGGGCCTCAAAAAGTGTTAGAGGGTAAGGGCCAAATCTGTGTGGCTGAGGGTATTTCTTCTGGGAACAACTTTAATTTTTTCTCAGGAGTCTATTCGCCATAGATCTCGCATGCTTGTTCGTAGATATGGAGAAACCTGATAAGATTTGTTGATCCATTGTATCTTGGCATTTCGAGAAAAGGTGACCTCCGAACTACTTGCAAGGATACAACAGGTACAAATTGATCTATTGGGTCCATTACTATTGGTCCTACTATTGGCTCATCTCTAAACTCATGCCAAGTAGCATCCGCGTGCTTCCTTGTTGGAGAATCGATATGGATTCTCATAGTATCGTCCGATGAACGATTGTTCGAATGCCATGTCATTAGCTCCACGCTGAAATTATCCTTAAACATGTGGCGTATCCTGGGTATGATGGAAAAATGTCTTACCACCTTGGCAGGTATCGTCGCTCCTTGTAAATATTGCTTGTAGCGGTGTTTCCCACAGCATGGACAATGGATGGAATACAAAATTAGAGAGCGAGGGATATGGAGAGAGAGAGAGAGAGAGAGAGATCATGAAAGAGTTAAAGATAACCAACACTCCCAATTCTAGGAAGGTGTGTAGCCCTTGTTTTCTTCAGATAAATATGTGATTCAAATGTTTTTTGTTGGATGATAAGTTCCACGAGAAAGCCCAAACGCCGTAGGGAGGGAGCATGTGGTGACATTTTGGAATAGGATACAACTATATAGTTCGGGAGTTTTGATTAGCACTCTACTAAGTTCTTTCTTTGTTTTCTCCTCGTGTGTGTTTAGGTTTTAGGGTTTAGGGTGTGCGTGTGCATGTGTGATGACATTCATTTATGTTTCGTGATTTGTTAGATCTTAATTCATTTATGTGTTTGTGTGCGTGGGTGGTTCCCGTATCATAGTCCGAGCTATTATAGGTATTGAGTCAAGGCTATGAGGGAAATACTAATTCATGCTACCCTCATAATTTTTGACATAAATGTTTATGTCTTATCTTTTGTTGTTGATGCACATTTTGTAGTGTAGAAATACATTCAATTTTATTTACATTAGGTTTTATGAAAATAGATCTACACATCTTAGAAACAAATCTCTACTTTTATTTATAAATCTGTTGATAATGAGTACATCTATCAACTCGGGGGTGGGAATCAGTTGAGGTCAGAACAAACCTCAGAATATCTGGATTTGTTTAAGACAGTATACCATCTCTTATTCTGAGGTCCATTCTGACCTCTGCTCATACATTTGCTACAGTTCATAAACAAATTATATGCTAGATTGTTACCAGCTCATATGCTAGATTACATAAATCTTCATCTACTATCTTTTGTTGTAGATGCATGTTTTGTAGTGTAGGACTACATTCAATTTTATTTGTATTAGGTTTAATGAGAACATATCTACACATATTAGAAACAAATCTATACTTTTATTTATAAATCTGTTGATAATGGATACATCCATCAACTGGGGTGGGAATCAGTTGAGGTCGAAACAGACCTCAGAATATGTAGCTCTGTTTAAGACAATATACCATCTCTTATCTTGAGGTCCATTTTGACCTCTGCTCATACATTTGTTACAGTTCATAAATAGATTAATATATGCTAGATTGTTACCAGTGCATAAATGATAGACTATATACCTCTGCTCATAAATTTTTACATAAATGTTTATCTCCTATCTTTTGTTGTAGATGCACATTTGGTAGAGAGAGAGAGAGAGAGAGAGAGAGAGATCATGAAAGAGTTAAAGATAACCAACACTCCCAATTATAGGAAGGTGTATAGCCCTTGTTTTCTTCCTTTAAAGGCATTGTTCAAATGTTTCTTGTTAGACGATAAGTTCCACAAGAAAGCCCAAACGCCGTATGGAGGGAGCATGTGGTGACATTCTATAATAGGATATAATTGTCTGGTTCGAGAGTTTTGATTAGCACTCTACTATGTTATTTCTTTTTTTCTTCTCATGTGTGTTTAGGTTTTAGGGTTTAGAGTCATGTATCATAGTCCGAGCTTTTATAGGTATTGAGTCAAAGCTACGAGGGCAATACCAGCATATAAATCATTTTTCCATCTCCAATTAACCACAAACCCTAACCCTAACAATATTAACGGTGACACGAATCCATTGAGGATGCAAAGGGGACTAAGTGGCTCCTCGATCGAGTTGTCTATGCAGATTGGGTGTCTTGTCTAAAAATGACGACACCAAAGAGGCATACGGTGTGCAGGCTGTTGACATCCTTGAACTCATAATTCACCACATCGAAATAAGAAGAGTGTGTATGCTACTTCAAACTCAATAACTCTAAAAGATTGCATAAGGTTTATTTGGATTCAAACAAGTGTCCATATGTAACCACTTTGAAGTGTTGAGTTCAAAGTAGTAGTATCATTTTCTCTCTTTAATGCTACGAATCGCAAGGTTCAAGGATTGACATGGGCCAACACACCATACTCCTCTTTTGTGTCTTCATATAAGAGACACCCCCTCGTTATATACGAGTCACTTGTGGGGCCAGTGAGCCTCTTATTGATGTCTATTCCTAAATGTGGTTCAATTTGGATCATCATTGTTAATTGAACTTGAAATGATCGTGAACGGACAATGTATGTGTTGGTATTGAAGTTGTAGCTATGAGTCAGTATACATAAAATTTTTGGCATCTGTTTCACCAAACTCTATTTTTTTAAGTCCACGGGATGAGAGAGAGAGAGAGAGAGAGAGAGAGAGAGAGAGAGAGAGAGAGAGAGAGAGAGAGAGAGAGAGAGAGAGAGAGAGAGAGAGAGAGAGAGAGAGAGATGGATGGACATGGTGATGTTATTTTTTTACTATTTTTGAGACTCCCCTTGGTTGTGTGCAGTATTTATCCCTCTTATTCCATTGGACCCATTATGTTAGATGATGGATTCCCTACTTAGAGGTCAGGCCATAGTCACGGGTCATCCCACCTTTCCTCTATGAGCGAGAGTGATCTCATTAGCTATCTTGATCAGTTGTGTTCCTCGCAGAACTAGAGGGTCTTACAACGATTGAGCGCTCGACATGAGGCTCGTAGTTCCTCTCGATTGGTTGAGTACATCGCACCTCCACCCGACATGGTGCTACTGCCAGTTCTTCCTCCCTACATTCTCGAGAGATGAGGAGGAGCCACCTGGGTGTCTCCTGTTGTGGAGGATGTGGTGATAAGCCTGATATTCTCGATGTGCTCGTGAGTGCTAAACGTCCGCATAACACGTCGTCATGGGGGGTCCCTACTTTGAGATACAGTGACACAATAAGTAGCATGTACGTCACACGATATCGAAACTCCTACATATATCACACGTCATATTTTCGTCATCTACACTTTCACCCCTCACATTCCCCCTCCCTCTGGACCCACTACCACTGAGTTTTGTTCTTTCTACTATACTCCATGGGGTCACGTTTCACCATGGGATTTTGAGTCCACTCCCCTATAGTCTCCTCCTATCTATCTCCCATCCTGACACCCCCCCTTGGCTGTCCTCCCCTCGGTACTCCCCCCCCCCTCCCCTTTCCTATTCCCCCCCTAGTACACTACGTACACGCCACAACATCAGTATTCTCCCATTTGCGGGGCATCTCTCACACCCGAGGCCACCCCCATAGACACTCCCAGAGCCACATATCCCTTACTGGAGGCCAACCCTTTAGACAGTCCCATGGCTACATCGCCACCAGCTGCCATCCCACCGTCGTATGATATAGACAGGGTTCGTCACATCATTGAGAATAATCGTGATACGGCAGTCATCTTGCGCATGAGGATGCTCATGTATATCCACTTTTCCAGAGACATTTTTCATGACTGACACAGATGACGCATGATACTATGACTTCTGCATCTGTCACACCTGATTATCCCGACACCCTCACACTCTCTCCTCGCATTTCTCCTCCTTCGATACCCACGTCCCCCATGCGGTCTCCATGGCACCGTGATCCCTCTTGTTAGGCCACTCCACCCATTTTTTCTCCCATTCAAACCCCTATTGGTTACACTCTTGCTCAAACTCCTCCCCAACCTTCTCCTCTTTATACCCCTCCCCACTATTCTCGTGATCACCTTTAAACTCCTCCCAAAATCATTCCCATTGTAATCAACTCCCCCACTCTTTTCGACACTCCCTTTGCCACCTCTCCATCAGTTGACGTCTTGCCATCCTATGATATAGATGCGGAGAAGCACATAGCGGGGGATGATCGTGGTGGTCACGTCATCACTTGCATGAGGCAACTCATGCATGTGGTTTTCAACAGGGACATTCTCAAGGATTGGCGCAAACAAAGTGATGAGAAAAAAAATTATGTCATTGACCAGTTGTATAAAGAATTTCTAGTCTCCTCCCCTGATTTGAAATTTGACCGAATATGGATGGGAAAACACATGGAAAGCGTGAGGAGCCACCGCAAATTAGAGATCCGAGATGCAGTGAGAGTTGGCAAATCTAGGCCATACAACGTGCACAAATATGATTGGAAGTTTGCAAATAAAGAATTTTGAGAAGATTCAGATCGTCTCAAGCAACAAAGAGAGGTTGCTAAGAAGTGCATGGAGATGGCAGGGCCCTTGCACCTAGGCAATGGTGGCCAAGGTTCTTTTCATGCCCATTTCGTAAGTCTCCCCACCCATAAGTTGAACTTGTTTCTGTCATGATTCATATTACAATCACTGATTTGTCGGTTCATGCAGAAATCTACCGTAAAGTGGTCATCTTTCAAGTTCAGTTGACCAGTTTCAAACTAGTCAACTAGACTTGAAAGAGATATCGGGTTGACCAAGCGTTGACCGACCAAAACTTTTGACAGGCCATAATTTCTTGTGAAAAATTGTCAACTAGTAGTATTTTCCTAACTTGAGATTTTGTAGGCCTATGGCCAAATAAAAGTTAGAGATAGGTTCATACATGTATGTAGAGGCCCAAAGTATGTGTACACTACTTTTGAGGTCACATTAATTAGAGGAGGTCGAGTGTGGAGCTCTTCTATTGGCTCATAATTTGGTGCATTCCTATTTGACCAAATTTCTAGGTATATGGGTGAATCCTATTGGACCCCAATTTTAGCCTATCATAAGACAAGTGGCCAAGAGGCACTATGGCTGCTATAAATAGCCATCTCCACGAGTATGTACACATCTCATTTTCATTCTATTGAATGAATGTTATGCTCTTTGAAGATCCATCTTCTTCTCTCTCACTTTTTTGTTCATATCTTGCATTCTAGCCACTAGAATTGTGATTTCTTTGTTGCTATGGCTTCACACGTGTGAAATGCAGGTTGTAGGCTCTGAAGTACGGACAGGGACAGCAAGTTTCTGTTTGTGGAAGCTTATGATCAGATTTTGATGTTTAGTTGATGTTTAGTATGCTTAACATCACAATTTCTATCATTTTTTCAATCTAGATGTGCATAACTTCCATGGCCAAGATCTTTATGAAACTTTAGCATCTTTTGGATCTGAGTTTTTCACATTTCTTTCTCGGAACTGGGTCATGTTGGGTGTCGTTGAAAAGCTCTCGTTGAGGGATTTCTAATGGCACTATAATCGCCGTTCAAAAGTTACACTGTTTTTTTGTTGAGTTGCATACTATACGACAAATAAAATGGCCTGCCCCTGACGCAAAATTATAGTTCTTTTAAAAAAAAAAACAAATCAATTTTAAGGAGCTACGTTGAGAAAAAAAATAAAGAGTATCCTTTTGAAAGGCCTCTTTTGTGTTCAAATTTTCTCTAATGATGGGGACGATTCAGCTGCAACCTTGTTGGTACCCAAATCTTATAATCGACATTCGTGTATTTTCTCTCAAAATCTCTTTGCTATAAAAACACGAATGCAATCATTTAGATACGAAACATGATTAGTAATAAAAAACATATCTAAAATAATTATAATAAAATCAAACTAAAAAAAAAAAACTTACAAATTGGGCTTGTAAATTGGATTTCCCACCCGAGCCAAGGTGAGATTGGCCCAAGAGATTGATCTCGTTGTTGTTTGAAGCGATCAGGATTGGGATGCTTGGACTCGTGTATCACCTTTGCCCAATCTTTCTTTGAAGCCCACGCCACCTTTTTTTGCCATTTTAGCATATCTTCGTAAGGATTGATGCTTATGACGAATATGCATACACATATTCGTCAATGCCCACACCTCCCCAGATCTATTTGATTGAAGAAACTCACTATTCAAAATCGCAAGTATCTTATTCTTGTCATCTTGGTCTTGTTGCTCCCAAGGAGTGAATAAGTTGTGGCCAAAATATTTGAGTGCAAGGTCATGCATCCTATTGATGACGACGTTTCCCTTGGTATCTTTGATGATGGAACCATCATCTTTTAAATTATAAAACAAATTGTATGATTTGTCCAATGGGATATCCATCGAAAGATTACCTTTATTGAAATCGGGCTCTCCTTCGAAAAGACAAAGATATTTCAATTTCTATGTTGACGGCACAGAAGTCAAGCCAGAAGGTGATGTAGCCATTATCACCAAAGCAATATGCAGCCATGATTGAATTTTGGATCTAGGTCGAATTTTGACTCAGGGTCGAATTTGAATTCTTCATCCTTCCAACCAAAGTAGAAACTATTCTACAAATACTATAAGGACCTGGACATTAAATCAAGGGCTGCAAAACTTTGAAATATAAAAATGAGAAGAAGAAGTAGTACCAACAACAAGCCCATATGACCAAGGTCGGAGAATAACATGATATCTATTCCTGATATTTCGATTATGGAGCAACACAACATATGACTCACCACCAAGACTGGTTCAAATATTATAAATCTTTCACCCACTCTCGAGTTGTGCAACTAGGAGACAACTCATCACATTCGATCCATGGTGAAGGAACAGTAAGGGTCAAATTTTAGAAGGGTGATGTCAAGTTGCTATCCAAATTTCTACACGTACTAAATCTAACCAAGAACCTGCTCTCACTTAGCAAAATTGTAAAAATGTTCTATTCTTGGTGTGCTTGGTCGGCGGGCTAGCGATTGAACCTAGGACCTCCCCCATTCTAGTGGGGTGCTCTACCACTAACCTACCCGTCCATTTGTGTTCCAAGAGTGTTGTGCAAGGGCTATAGCCTTGACACTTTCTAACACTCCCCCTCAAGGCATAGCCCTTTATAGCTACTGCCCACCTAAACCACACCCACAACCATGGCTCTAATACCATGTGAAAGTTTACACTTGGTGTGCATGGTCGGGCTTACAAGTTGTAATATGGATTGCATTTGATTTCTTTAGGTTTTACAACTTCCATATATCACACGTGTCTCGTTTGTGGACCGAATATTGATGCTCGACACTCACATCATCTAAGCAAAGTTGTATATGAAAATCATCGCAAATACTTGCATGAGAATCATTCGTTTCGAAATACACAAAGAAAGGAATTAGGAGGAAAGACGGAAACAAGTATGCCTCCAAAGAGAATGTCCATGGCAGATTGGCACAAGCTCTAGATCGAATCTGAGACCAAGCCAATCAATGGTATGAAAAGACTATCTATCTTTCATTGTCTACCATATTGGAATAAACTTTTGATCAATCACTTGCTTGATCATATGGATATATTCAAAAATGTGAGTAAATCATTATGGAAACACTTGGTGGGCAAAAAAGATAGTATTAATACAAGACAAGACCTACAAGAATCAAAGACAAAAGAAGAGTATTGGCGAAAGTTGGGTATAGATGAAAATACTCATATCATTCAAAGAGCCCCTTGGATTCTTACCAAGGAAGAGTACAAGTATGTACGCATTTGCGAGATGAGAATGCCAATTGGTTTTGCTCATTCACTACGAACATCATTCACAACAAAAGGAAATCTTCATGGTCTTAGATCTCATGATTGTCTGAAGATGCATGTGTAAATCTTTCCAATGCGTGTTCATGGTTGTCTAATTGATCAACTTCACAATACCATTTACAAATAAGCATCCATTGTCAAGTACTTACATTTCTTTCATTTACGTTTTATGCTATTGCATATTTATTTTACATGCAAGTTTGATAAAGTCATATGATGATGATCATATACTACAAATATGATGTAGATGGATGTGTGACAAGGAGATTTGTGAGATAGATGTGGAAAAAAAAACATGAAGATATAGTGGAGGCTATATGTATGCTTGAGAGATATTTTCCAACCTCCATCTTGGACATACAAGTGCATCTGGTTGTGCACTTGGTCCAAGAAATTGATATTGTTGGTCCTGTGTGCACTCAAGGTACAAAATATATGATTTTGATTTTTGTGGTCTTAATGTATTTAGCATCATTTTTTTACTATGTCATTGACCACTGCTCTCATCATTGCAATAAATGTTTATAACTAGATGTTTTTTTTGGAGAGATTCATGAAAGTTTTGAAAGATTTTGTGCGTCAAAAGACAAGACCAGAGGGAAGCATGGTCGATGGGTGGTTAGTGCAAGAATCTCTTATCTATGTCACTGAATTTTTGCTTCAAATACATCCATCTACTCCATGGCTATGGAATGATGAGGAGAACAATGAGGTAAAAGGCAAAAAACCCCAAGGTATAGGTTCTCTTAAAAAAAGGACCCTTTTCTAAGAGAAAAGTTTTCTACTTTCATGTTCTATAATTCTAAAGTGATGGATAAGTGGTTGAAATTATACGAAGGGACAAGTCATATCTGACACGGAATGGGAATTTGCAAGAGGATGTGATTGGAAGGTTTCTTTATATTTTTTTTTTGTAAAAATACAATGTACATGTATAAAAATTGATTATTGTCGTAATTACAGTTAATATGTGGCAGTATCGAAAGTATAGTGCAATGTAGGCATATGGTCGTCGTCATCGCGTTGAACGAGTTGACATGAAACGAGAAACTTATGATTGTATTGTGATGGCATCTTTCAATCAAGAAAGTCCAAGTAGTGCACGAGACCAAAGTCCAATCTCTAGAGAGCTTGAGTATGTAGGAATTATTCAAGATATATATGAAGTGTGTTTCGGTGAAAATGGTAAATAGTTTTTGTTTGATGTGAAATGGTTCAAAATCAATTATCAAGGGTCAAATGCAACCTTGAAAAGAGATCGTAGTGGATTTTTTGCTATTGACTCAACCAAGACATTAAGCATGGATTTTTCAAACACGTTGGTGTTGCCTTGTCATTGTGAACAGGTGTGTCACATGAGTTTGACATCCATTTTTTCTCAATCATAATCAGTAATATACACTATTTCATTGCAATTCCATGACATTGTTTGAACAAACTTTTTAACTTAACATTGTTAAATGTGCAAGTATTTTTTTATCCAGATCGACTAAACAACAAGTGGTGGTATGTTGTTCAAGTTACCCAAATGGATGACTTGAATATTGACAACACAAACATGGACGTTGATGAGGATATAAAAATATCTCCAAGTTTTTTAAGTATTATAGAAAATACTATAAATGAATCGAATGATTCTGACACAAACGACAATATTGAGAGAGTCCGATTACTATAGCACTGATGATGAAATTCATCTAAGCGGAGATGAGTTGCAAGATGTACTAGCTGATGAATTTGAATCTTGGTATGGTTGTGATATATATATATATATATATATATATATATATCACAACCATTTATGATAAAATAATAGTTTGCATAATTATTGCATCTGTATAATGCATTCTTGTATTTTTCAAGTTCATCTTGATTCATTTTAAATCAAATGCTTTCACCGCAATCTATATCTTATTAAAAATCTAGCTAAAATTGATTGACCAAATAAAACAATTAGTGAACATACGTTGATCATTTATGTACGCTTCAAAAATAATTATCTTTTGAAACATCCTTACTATACTGAAAATCTATATATTAAAGCAATATCTTCATATCTTCACTCTGGTTGAAATAATTTTTCTTTTCAAAGAAAAAAAAAATTGTAAATATATACTTGTTGGTTTCAACTTTTGTTTGCTCAGTCCACAATGTTGACATTGCAATTCATCACAATCAAGTATCCACAATCATGCGAATTATATATTCACATAGTCATGCAAATTATATATTCACATAGTCATCATATATTCACATTATATTATGAGAGATAATAATACAATTTTTCATAGTGTTCGATTATTCATTCATCTTTGCTACCACACAAATGTATATAACATTGCTTTTTTTTCATCAACAAATTTTGGGAACATAACGATTTTGTCTGAGCATAATAATTTGACATCATGATCATTTAATTTTTAGTTCAAAATCATGATCACATAATAATCATTTTATTATTAGTCAACACTTATTCAAAATCTCAAAAGAAGTCTTATTCAAATTAATCCAACTTTGGAATTCTCTGGAAATTTGCCACGCGTGGCAAATCTCCAGAATTACACTTCTAGTGAAAGTTGGTTAAATAACAGTCATGCATGGCACTTCCACGCATGGCTCAACCATGACAATCACTTTGGCACTCATTTTTTAAAACTCTATTTTAAAAACATCTCTAGTCGAGTTTTCTCACATGGATTTTCTCTCTACCTGAGAGAAGGGCAGTTGTACAAGTATCCACACTTGTGAATGTACTTGTCTTGATGATTTCTGCATGGTAGAAAGTGCTCTTGCCTTAGATTTATGCAATAGATCTTGATTTTCAATCTATGTGTGATCTATGTGCAATCACAAAGTCTCAGTAGATCAATAACACACTTTGTGGCACTCCCACATGTGTACATGGTATCAAAGCTAGCCTAAGATATCCATGCATATGTCAATTGGATGTGAAAATTTGCCTTGAAATCAAGACTTTTTGAGTGTACTTGCATCTACCAAAATTTGAATGGTTGGTGTTTCTCCAAGGTAGATCTGAATCGAGTGCTTGATTGCTTGTTGGAAAGCAACTGGTAAATGTAGTTTCTAGTAGAAGGTTTTCTTAAATTGACAACTGAACAACGAGAAATCAAATTTCTGTAAGCGTGTGCTAGTAGCTTAAATTTACCGGGTTGATTTTAAGGAATTAAAAGAATTCCCCTCTAAACCAACTTAAAAGTTACTCCATGTCTAAAACCTTGAAATACCTTGACATTCGGCACGTAACAAGCATAACCATGCAATTCCCAAAATTGCCAAATTTGAAACCCCTGCATGAGAGTCAAAACTGCCGGTCACTTCCCTTCAAAAAGGCCAAACCAACATGCCTAAAAGTATCTACTTCCAAGGCCATGCAAAAACTTGAACACCAAACCCTAATAGGTTGAAGGGAAACCTGAACCCAAACGGTAGCCACCATCTCTTTGTAGAAAATGCTCCTCATCGCATCAAAAATAAAATTTTTTTTGCCCCCAGTTCTTCCAATCTATGTTCCTAAGCATGCAAATTCACTGGAGGATCTACTTAGATAAACCTACTAATCCTCAATCTGCAGCCACCAGAATCCTAACCAATATTGTCTACAGTCCATAGAAACTGAAAAGAATCAAATTTATTGATAATTTTACTATGAATCTAAACAAGATGTCAGGATTTGGAAAAGTATGGATAAACATATGTATCCAAGCATAATCCCACCTTGATCCAAGCAACGAAATCTCACATAACATATCCTTCTACACCATTTGAAAGTTTCCTCCAAAAAATTGGAAATTACTAGTGAATTCACACAAATTCTCAACATCTTTCAATCAAAATTAACCTTGTAGAAGAGCACTCTACCATAATTTCGAAAAGTATGATACTTATCCAGAATTTGTGAATCCAACTCCATAATTCCCTTGAGAAAAAAAAGCAGTCCAGCCGGGATGTAAATCCAAGCACTTCAACTTCCAAATCGATGTAGAGCTTGCTTCCATCCTATCCAAGACCGCATCTTAGCCGGGCTCTGATACCAATGTAAAGATCCTAAAGGATTGACCCTAAGATGAGGATAGGAGAACACAATAAGAGAGAAAATGGAGCCAAACCACCCAACCAATCCTAGATCAAAACCTAGATCTAGCCCCCAAGCCATGTCATGTGAAGCAAGATGAAAAGAGAGAAACTGGTAACCTAAACTCCAATATATCGATGGGGGAATCCCTACCTCACTATATAGAGAGTAGAGTCATGTGCATGAAACCATGCAACCCCCATGCAGGTCAATTATAAATAGGTCTCATCTCTTCATGTAGTCCTCATGTCTATATCCATCACAGAAATATGCAATACTCCATATGTCTCAATTAGAGTGTCTGGGTCCTCTCAAGGTTATTAGTCACAAACTGGCCTTGACATGGAATTAAATCATGACATGACCAACAATCTTGAATACTGGAGGGCCGGTCTGTTAGATTTCTTATGCTCAGCCTTAAAACGAATCATTCAAGTAATGAGCGTCCTGAAAAACCGAATGTCGACAACATATTTGTAGGCCTTCACATTTTTTCCCTTTGAAATTTTCTATGCCTTTCGCTCCTTAGCGAAAAATGCGACACACTAGCCAAGTGGCCAGAATACCTTGGAAATCAGTTTTTGAAACACCTTTGTCTTTTTCGCTCCTTATCGAAAAATGCAACACATTGGCCAAGTGGCTAAAATACCCTAGAAATCATTTTTAGGCACCTACGTCTTTTTTGGCTTTTTTAGTTTTTCGTATTTTTTTGACCGACTTCGCCAACTTATGAGTAACCCTAAAACAGTTGGACAAACAAATATCCCAAAGGCGGTTGGCGGTTATCAATTTTGTACAAATGTAAAGATTGGCATAAATAACCTTAAAGGCTTGTAGGATATTTTCTCTCTTGTAAATATCTATATTAGCTGAAGCAAGCTATGGAAGTGTTAATTTTTGGAATTTCTCTTTGAATCAAAGTCATTTGTAGCCAGCGATATCACCCTCAACAAGTTGAAGTTATTACTTCAAGCCATTGTACTCACTGTTGATATTTATTAGAGTGTAATTTTTGTCTCACTATTGCATCGTTCATTGACTATATGAATTCTTCTACTTGAATATTTTTGCTGCTAAATGTTGCATTTCCGTTCCCACACGCCTACGCTATGAGCAACCGAGCCTCCGCTCGCTCACAACCACCGTTTTACGACATGGTATCAGAACAGACATTTCAGTAATCTACATTTTTACCACAGATTATCAGTCTTGTTTCTATCAAGATGTCTTTCTAGCAAACGCGCAGCCAACAATATTCCGACAGTCGTTGTATCTACCAACGATCTCATTCAACCATAATGGATCCGGCATCCAGTTCATCTCTCATTGACAAACTCGATGGAGATAACTACGATCTCTAGAAATTCAAGATGAAGGTTATACTTCTAGCCAAAGATCTGTGGGACATTGTTGATGGCACAGAACTCAAACCAGAAGGTGATGCAACCGTCATCACCAAGTGGAAACTGAGAGATGGCAAAGCATTTGCCATGATCACCCTCAACATCAATCACACTCAGATCAGTCACATATGTGCTGCTCAGATAGCTAAGAATGCATGGGACATCCTAGCAACTCTCTACGACATTAGAGACATTACATCCAAGCTCCAACAAGATAGCAGAACACCATTTTTCAACAAATACCCTTTGATTATGTAGATCAGACTGGAAGAACTCATAAAAATTAAGTGATTGCAAGAACAATGTTGTTTTGTCTCTGGTTTCAGTCAAATTCAGTGATTGCAAGAACAATTTAGCCGTAATGGGTTGATCTTGCGTTTGCAGGCTACTGGGACATTCGAGATTATGACGTAAATGGATTCGTTTCCGCGTAACTAAGGGTGATATGATTGTTCTTCCTCCAAGAATGTTTCACAGGTTTACGATTGATGAGAACAATTATATCAAGGTAATGCAACCATGTATGAAACTTTTTCCCATCATAACGATTTCAGAATCTTGTTGATTGCAGTGCTAGTGTTACACTCTAAAGCCTGCATACTTGGGTACAGGCACTTCTCTTGTTCACAGACGTTCCATACAGGACCCAGCATGGAGCGGAGAGTGAAAGTGCTGCAAGGTAAGAAAGCCAGCCTCAACATTGGGTAACATTCGCAAATTATCTTAACATTCATAAAGTTTTCGACTACCACGAAAAAAAGCAAGCTCTTTTACGTTGCTCTCATTGTCTGGATCGTGGTACAGGAAAGAATAAGTGGACAAAGTGCTGAATAACCCTGCGGCCGTTCATAGACACCGCATTACCACTCAGTGACAGCCAGTCTAGTCTATTAACAGACTTTTTCCAGCCAAGATGGTGGCTCTTGGATCTCTTATATAGCTAGCTGTCCTAAAAATATCTCTAGCGGCTGTGTCCGGACCACATAAATACCCATTTATAGATTAGTTTATATCGGCATATCTCGTTTTCTAAGACGCTCCTAATTCGCAGGATATATTAGTTGGATATACTATTGATAAGTACAGTACAAAACTGATACAATCATAGAAAATGAGCGGGATTCTTTCCATTCACTTGGATAAGTTCTGTGCTTGTACATGGCATATATTTATCTATATGATGATTCTCTTTGAAGAGCTCATAACATTCTATTTTATTAGCTTTTTGAGCATGAACATGCTGCCCAATCTCCTTTTTTTTTTGGAATTAAGGGTTGCATGGAAGGTGAAATTTTCATGACGATCCCACATGAAGCTACTTGATCTACAATGCATACATAAACCTACTTGATATTTAATATGACAAATTCCCTGAAATATACTTACAATACCTTTCTGAATTTCTTCTCTCTTGTACAATTATATCTTAATTCACTTGAGCTTCAACATAATACATATTCTTGTCTATCGGAAATTAGCTTCAGATCTAGATGTCTTTCTATGTGCCGAAATCTCAGAAGTTATTATTCCTTCTTTGGATAACTGCAACAAGAAATAATAACTTCTGAGGGCATTGTAGATCAAACAACCTGAACTATTATTCTACCCTAAAGCAAAATTTGAGGCTTGGCATATCCTTAAAACTCGTTGTGGTTTAGATCCCATACATTCTTATGTGCTGAAGGTTTGAATTCTTATGTGATGGCTATAGTCACTTGGATGATGATCATAGCTTGCCTGGAATCCTTTGTTCTTGGAGCTTTTGAGATCATTTAAGTATCTTTCTATGAATCGTGTAGATGCAAATAATTGAGGATCAAAAGGAGCATTGCAAGGATTGTTAGCTATATTATGAGGAGTTGCATTACTAATTGCTCGCTACTTATACTAGAAATCTTGGTGTATTACACTAAGGAATGCCCTTTAAATTAACATAGATGTGACTAATTGAGGCAACTTTTGTCTAACAAATTAAAGGCCAAAAATAAATTCTAAAAAATGATTCATGAATCCATTAGTTGTTAACTATATGAGCATGCTCATTAGCTTTTATAGAGAGTAGTGTCTTCAGAGGTTGCTTCTCTATCTCTTATACCTCGCTTACTATCTCTTAAACCAAGCTTTATTTCAAACACTTGGCTAAGTGCTAGCTTGATCTTTACAATTTTTCCATGGCTATCTTTCTTGAATAGTGTCATCAACATATAGTATAAAAATTTGATGTTGAATTCATCAATCAAAAATGTGATGTTAAGAAAATGCATCATGCTCACTCACCATGAACTAAAGCCCAAGGTAGAAATTTCGAATCTAGCATTCAAATATCTTGGGACTTGCTTGAGACCATACAAGTGTTCTCTTGTTTTAAGGCAAACAATCTTTTTGTATGAAAACACTTTGAGGTATTTACCGTAAAGAATTGCATAAGATAACTTACCATCAATTGCAGCAAATGGTGGCCTATTTGAAATGAAGTTAAGTGTAATTGATTGTCTCATCCACCTAAAGTGGGACCTTTAGAACACTCGAAAACTTCTATTTGATCTCTTGTCCATTTCATTTTGTTGAGGAGTCTTTGGGCAAGAAATTTGGCTTTGAATACCATGTGCTGTCACAAATTTTGATAGAGTCTTTAGAAATTTACTCATATTGCTTAATCTCAATATTTTGATCTTGATGTTGAGTTGGTTCTCCATCATAGATTTAAACTTGAAGAATGTCTCCTTCACTTGTTCCATGCTCTTAAGTAAGTATATCCATGTATGCCAACTATTGTCATTAATAATCAATGTATCAAATGTGTTGTATATTTTTTTGTAGTAAAGATGTGTTGTAAAACACTCTTTTCCTAGAAAAGTGAACATGTGTTGTATAATGTAAAAAAATCAAGAGGTAGACCGGTTAGATTATAATTGACCAAATTATGTAAGCATCTAAATTGGATGTCCCAATCTCTTGTGCGACAACTCAATCGAAGACACAATTTGCATAACATTCTTAACTTCATGCTTATAAATAGAAGCTTCTAGCTTATAAATCCTACTATGTTTCATAATATTATGTTTTTCTACTAATTGTGTTTAGCAAAAGGACCTACCTGTCCACCTTGAATCCCATGATCCATTAGATAACACATAATATTTGAAGATATCATAAGAGAACTCTCATCAACCTTATCAAATGTAAAGTTACCTTGGCTACCGACCTTTTATTAAAGTCATCTTCCTCTTAAAACATTCACTTGTAAAATGACCAAACCTTTTCTACTAAAAGAAATTCAACTTTGATTTGTTTTTTTCTACTACTTGCTTATTGGATCTGAACCTCTGATTCTAACTCCCTATTATCTTGCCCTAGGAACTTATATCTATAGTAAAAAGTTCTCATCATCTTCCTTGATGTTGGAAGATAATTTCTAATGTTGTATTCATGTTGGCAAGTTGATTCTCCAAGGTAGTAAGTTCTTTTTGGATTGCAGTACTTCAAGAAAAGTATTCATGGCCTCTTCCATATCCATCGGGGAGAATTTGAACAAGTTTTCCTTCCTTGATTGTAGGTCCAATGTCTTCAAGCTCTCCATTGGATGCCTAACCATCAAAGGTGTTGATTAACTCATCTTCGAATTGATAGCTTTCGTTAACTTGATTTCTTAATGTCAACATCCTTGAGATATTATTGGCTTCATATATCCCTTGAAATATGTCTGAAGTCTCATTTGCTATATTGACTCTTTTGACCTCCTTGAGGAGCTCATTAAACACATTCATCTAGATGATGTGTCGAGCAAGTTTTGCCATCTTGTCAAACTTGGTTCATTTTTCTATTTGTTGAGGCTAGTGCTCCACTCCACTCCAAGCATATCATAATGTCGATCACAATTTGAAGAGACTAACAACGATTCCATCCTAATCTTCCAAATTGTCCAAATAGGATGGTTCATTGTTTGTAAGGAACAACGATTCTTGGTGGTCATTTTATTAAGTTTTTATAGCTGACACATAGACCACTATCTTTCTTGCCGACTAATAACATGAGCCCCCCAAAGGGGATTTGTTGGGTCAAATATGGCCCATGCAACAATACTCCTATAGTGGTCTAGCAATCTCATTGTCTTCTTTTGGGCTCATCCTGCAAGGGAAAAGTGATTCATGAGCATTGTTGAAAAGGACATACAACTCTCAAACAACAGCTCAAAAAATACATCATGATATTTTGTCTTAAATCTTTTAAATTCTTTGCCTTCAGGAATATTTTTCAGATTAACATCAGTAAAAGCAATTCTTTAGGATTAGGCGATACATCAATATTAAAATTTTGAGTGACAAAAGCATCCATATAACATTCATCTTTTAGAAAACATAAATACGATTGATAGTCAAAATCTAATTAAAGTTGACTCACCTCATGAGCAGTTAAAAAAGGTAGGCATAACAGAGTGCCTTCAAGATTCAAACCTCCTTTCACCACCATCAAGAGTGCTATTTGTGATTAATGTTAGTTCATGGTAGAGTTTGAGTGGGTTAGTGTTAGTTTCTATTAGAAGGCAACTAAGTAAGCAACTAATCATAGTTAGAAATCCTATCCTTGTGGTTCTAACCCCTTTTTGATAGGCAAAGGGCTACTTACAACCTATTGCTACACCCTTCTAAAATAAAAAACCTTCTCATTAACCTTCGGCAGACCTCCTATAGCTAGATCTCACAAACGAGTCAGTGAGAGTACTTTACAGTTTAAGACCCTCTACAAGAGTTCCCAAGTCCCAAAAAGAGCCAAAATGAAGCCAGAACCCTTGCAGACAATATTTTTTCAAGTTTGTGTGCAACTAACTCTCGCCGGACCTCTTGTAGCTAAATTTCACTGAGATAATCTCACACACAAGTCTGCAAGAGTTCATCTTGGTCCAGTAAGCTGTAAAGTGGTTCCAAGTGCTGAAAAAAGTAGAAAATCATCCAAAAAAGAGAACCCCCGCACAAGTAACTCTCGTTGCAAGGTCCAATAAGTTTAGAAAGACTTTTTTCATTAGTGATCAAGTTTGCGAGAGTTAGTATTAAGTATTGATAAGTTTCTAAGCTAAAAAGTGCCCAAAAAAATCATCAGACATCAATAAATTTTAGATCTATGAGAGTTAACCTTTGCCACCTTCTATAGAGTCAGATCTAAATTCAATTAAGAGGGTGAAAGTTAGTTTCCAGCGATCATCAGAGTTTTTTACTATAATATAGTGCAAAGAACTCTCGCATATCCAACCTTGCATGTCATTGAGTAACCCTGGTAAATAGGATCAATAGCAAGATCTGACTCAGATCTATCTACTATGAAAATCTCATGCTAATCAAAGCAATGATCAAAGAGAAATCAAGGGAAAACCATTGAAAAGAGGCTCAAATCGCACTAATAGCCATCAAAACTGATCAAAATCTTACATATCCAAGTTTGCTTTCCCTGCATCCATCAAGATCCAATAACCAATATCCAGTAACCCTGGACTTCTCTGACGAATGAATCTGAGATCAAGATGATTAGTACCCAGAAAAGTAGGAAATCAAATACCAAACTTTCCCCGAGTTGCAGCCGCACATATTGAAGCAGAAGTAGCACCAACAGTAATGGACCCAATACATCAACCCATACCTATTGTATCCTTGCAAGTAGTTCGGAGGTCACCTTGTCTCGAAATGCCAAGATACGATGGGGATCAACAAATCTTATCAAGTTCCTCCAGATCTACAAACAAGCGTGCGAGATCTATGGCGAACAGACTCCTGAGAAAAAATTAAAGTTGTTCCCTATGTTATTAGTAGCTGCAACCCAGGATAGGTTCTTCAACCAATCAGTGGAATAAAAGTCCACTTGTGAAGGGGTTAAAGTGGCTCTCATCACCTGCTTTAACCCAAGAAAGTTCCTAGAAGACCCGTTTCTCCTGTTAAGCAAAATTAAAATGGGAAAACGAGAAAGGGTACGGGTTTATATTGAACGGGTCAAACATTTATGATCCGAATGCAACACGACCCAAACTCCTGATCATGTGGTATTATGTGGTTCCTCGCTGGGTAAGCATGGGTTGCCACGAAGCATCCGAAGAGTGCTTAAATGCTGAAAATAGTATGCTTCATTGCCGGAAGCCATGGAACATGCTACCAGAGAAGAAGATGAAGGCTCAAATGATGATTCAACCCATAAATATCCAACAATTCATCTTCAGGCTCATTGGGCTATGTGCTTACGCACGCAAGATGTCACGGCCCTCGCAACTTATTTTCTACTTCTGGATATTTTATTTATGTACACGGTATTAATACCCACAACACCGAGTGTATGAGATTAAGAGGAGAGGAATACCCACTACAAGAGGACGGGAGATTTCCAAGGCTTTTTTTGAGCATTTCTTTGAAAGATAGTTTTTAAAATGAGTCGCGGGGGGGGCGAATTGCTCAAGCCTCGGGTCTAGCATTAGGCCTCGGAATAATCTTACCAAATTTAAACTTGATTTTGAAACATTTATAGAGAGGGATATAGAGAGGGTTATAAATTCTCCAGAGGGCCTCAGAACATACATCGGAATATTGAAGCTAACTTGAGGGGTATACCGAGGCTGGCGTTGGTATAAGCCTACCAAATTTGAACTTATTTTTGAGACATTTATAGAGAGGGTTATAAAGAGGGCTTGGGTGGCCAGGCAGTCCATGGCACTCTTCTAATCGAGGGTAATACCGAGACCTAGGAAAAAAAGACCCCGCGGTGTAACCCACGATATAAAATAGAATGTAAATTGATCTCACTTTTGGAATTTGTTACCTATCAACACATTGAATTCCATTTTCTATCAACTTTGGTTGTCATATGCACACGTGAATAAAGAAATTTATGTATCACGAAAAAATGATGATCACAAATTGTGTACTCACATCCATCGACTTCTTGTTCGATGTCAACTAGTCAATTAATAAAGTGTAATTGTATCTGCAAGGAATATGATTAATATTACAATGAGTTGAAATACATCATACTATCTCACTCATTCATTTGGTGGTTCATCGTTATCATTCGTCGTATCATCATCCGACAAATCCGCCAAACCAAATGAGTCTATCTCTAATTCCATCCAAAAATCTTCTATAGGTTCATCATTAATAACCTGATCTTCAAAAGGTAATGGCGATGGTGATGACGAGTGAGATTGGGAAGGTGTGTCATGTGTCGTAGAACCATTTGATGATGATGCATCACGCTCAACATCATCATTAGCTTGTGAAGCTTGCACATGATCATCCTCTGAAATTGTGTCATTGAATTCGTCATCACATCTTGTTCATGACGTGCATCAACTAGCAGCGCCATGTCCTCCACGACATCTCTATCTTCAAATATTCTTTTACTTCAAGGAGAGACTTGAATCACATACCACCATCTGGGATTTGAATGATCCGGGTGAAAGACCGCCTGTAATTGATAGATGTTACCATAAATGTTGAATCGTAAAAGTACCCATAGCTATTTTACAGTTGCTTGCGTATTACTATACACAATATGCATTTTTTTGCAGTACATTGAAAATCGATTGATTGACAACAAAAGAGCATAGACATCTTGAAGACATAGAAGAAATGTACCTGCTCACATTGTTGAGGAAAAACAAATGTGTCGCTTTGATCTATCCAAAGCTTGGTGGAGTCAATGGAAAAATAACCACTCTCATCTTTCCTAACAGCTGCATTGGGACCATTGCAAATAACTTTGAACCATTTGACATCAAATATGAAAAAGCTAAATAGCCTAAATCCAACTTCAAGGATGTCATTGATTGTCCCACAATAATCAAGAGAAGAGAGTAAATTGGTGTCCACCCCCGTGCTTGCTCAACTCTCTTGGGTAAAATTTGCCATGACTCAACAATCGTAAGTGTTTTGATTTTTGTCAATGCGCTCCATATGAAAGTGTCGTCCATGCCTCCATAGTGCATTGTATGGAACTAAATGTGTTAGGGATACAACAAACATGTACAAAGTTGCACATATTAATAAACACGTGAATGTTGATCATCATAGTTTACATGTAAATCGCACCCCCTTGTATATTTTTGCTCTCTCTCTATTACTTCCTGGTTGTTTGCTGAGGCTTATCTAAGTGCATCATGCAGCCAATCAAGTGTCATGTCCTTGGGTAGAAGGGTGAGGTCAGGTGGGTATGGTTGTCTTCTATGCCCTCTCCTGAAAGTGGCTCAAGCAGTTTGTCTACGAGCCTTCGCCTCTTCGTATAGCGAAATCCACTTTTGTATTTCCTCACTATTAAGAATGCAAAACTCATTTACCTTCTCCCTGAAGGACTCACTCATTCTCATGATCGCTCCTTTTCCTTGAGAAATCTCCCCAACAACACGCTCATCATCTTTCTTATCCCAAAGACGAGGAATAGAAGGATTGCTATGAGCAAGGAACTCCGTGATGTAAACCATGGAATCTTGCACTAGCCATTCTTCTGCCATGCTACCCTCATGTCGCAATATACCAGCACAAAATTGCTATATTTATGTAGTATTTAGATCGTTCCCCAAGGAGATAGATCTTAAAAGATGTTAAGTTGATACTTTATTGACTTATTTCAAATGAAATTGGTTCGAATGAGAATCTGGTTGTCATTAGACATTTTGTAAGCAGCCAATACCACTTTTAGAAAAGGTATTTAGAGAAATGAGTGCTAAACAATAGTCTTCCTCTATCAAACCGAATGTAAAGTGTTCTGCAAATGAAATGTTATAAGAGTAGCTCGAAGGAATTACATCCTGACTGATTAAGTTGTCATCAAGGATCTGTGATATGTTCGATGCTAGTGCATACGAATAGACAAAATGTTAATCTTATTTTTGAGCCACTATGTCCTCAACAACCAAAGTCAAATTACGGTTAAAGAACTCAATTAATTCGCGAATATGTTAGAAACATTTATCTTCTTTACTAACATGAATACAGATCAATATCTCAGTCCCTCAATCAGGGACTACCATTTCACAACATACATATTTTTCTATCAGCAACTGTGGAAAACTACACCAAGGGTTACTCGAACGCTGAACACAAAGTATTAGCTCATACGGGCAAAGCAACTTTAAGATAGTTCTTTAGATCAACTTTACAAATACACAACAAACGACTGCAATGAAAGAAAGTATTGTCTGACCAAAGAATGATTGAAGTTCTGTGTACGAGATTGCTTGTAGACTGGAAATCACTCACACTCAGCAGTGCATCGAATAGAAATCAGAAAGAGTAACCTTCATCGCTCTATTCATTTCTCCAATCTCAAACATGCAATTACTCTCTCTCTCTCTCTCTCTGTAATGTGAGAATGAAGAGTGTCTAGTTTTATAACCTATGGAACAAACAAACACACCTCTAGGAATTCCTGGTGCGTCACTCCCTTTACAAATTCTAATTATCATATAAGTTACAAGTACAAATAAATTGCACAGTTGATGATTCGCTTCGTATCCAAGTGTCGTTTCATTTTAGGAGTTTTGACTTTAACTAAAAGGTAGGTCCTTAACAATTATACTTGAAACAATGGTATAGACCGCCTCAAAATATATAGTTGTCTAGCACATATCCTCATTCCTAAGGCACAAATTGTCATTTTTCATTAAGCATACAAATATGCGGTATCACATATCCCCCTCCTTAAATGTGAAACGTCCTCGTGAACATATATTCTTTGTTTTGAGATTTTTCTATTTCTTAGAAAAGAATAATTTCGTGTCGAGGATTTTCGTTAGGTCAGATGTAGAGATATTTCTTCATTCGTTGTTTGGAAAATGGTCATTTGACATTTCAGAATCAAATATTGATTCAAAATATATTTCGGCGACATAAAATAAGCATCATCACATACAAAACTCGGCATCAAATAATCTACAACACAATATAGAAGAAAAACCTTCATGTATTAAGCTCTTCATGTTGTATCCAAGTGTCGTTTCATGTTGACTTGAGCAACAATACATCTTCTTTTGCTCTAGTGTAACTCCCGATAGGTAAGTTGACGTAAGACGACAATCTTACAAGACGTAGAGAGACATCGAACAATTCTTGTACTAACCAAAAATCTTCTTCAGAATCTTTACTAAGTACAAATTGTTCGAATAAAGTAGAGGAGAACTAAATATATTTACACTTGACAAATAAACTTTGAACATAAAATATAACTCTGGCTGCAAATGTGCCAAACGGGCAAAAATTATATGTACAAAATGTTCTATATTCGCAGGATTTAGATCTGTCTTTCAAATTATGTTTTACTCCACTAAATAATTGAAAAAATTCCTCTCCCAAGCGGTGTAGATACTATACAGCTCCGGATATGCCATGTTAATATCCAACAACAGACCTGCATCATCAAATTCTTCGATATTTGCTCGGCCTTCTAGTGAATACAACTTGAACTATGCATGCTTCCTCCAAAACTTTTGCTTCGAGTCGTTATGCCGCAAAAACTGGTACTCCTTGATTTGGATGTACTCCAGCGCATACAAAAATGTTGACCCTATGTACAATTTGACTGATCCAAAGGGAATAACTTTGAACTTACCCTGGATTATGGCCCAGCATAGACATCCTTTCTGCTCTATGCTTAACTGGTCCCACAATAGAAGTCCTCTTTGTTTCATTCTAATTGCTAGTCATCGAATGCCAAACCTATTAAGCCTGGTAGCATCAAATAATCCATATGCCACTGTAACTCCACATTGAAATGGCATGAACTCCATTTCCAAAATCTTTTAGAAAATACTTGAAACCATTTCGCTCATACCTTTGACTGATTTCTCTTCTATCGCTTTGGATTAGGCTATGCTTCTGCGATGTCCTACCTGTGGATATCTGTAGTGAGCTTATGGTCTTTGAGCTGTTCTTTGAAGTCTTGTACTTCCTTTTGTAGATCAGAAATTTTTACACACGCCTCAGCAGCATACTTTAGGTGATCTGCTACCCCTGTACATGTTCGGGTTCCTTGGAGCTGCTTAGTCAATTCTTCGATCTTCTCCAAGGCATGCGAATACTCTTTGTGGCATCTGGCTTGGAGCAAGTAGTCGTTTCGGCTGACAGCTCAGCAAGTTCCTCCTCGACAAGTGCTTTGTTGTTTTCAAGCGGAATAAGATACTCGACTCAAAAATTCTCCAGCATTTGGTCATAAAGAGACTGCAGCTTCAAAGAATCTATCTAGGTTACACTAGAGCTACTGCATAGCTACAAGGCAGTTTCAGCCTTTATTCGCTTTAAGCCTTCATCATGAAGTTTGATCTGTAGAGCCACTTTTTTTGCCCTGACCTTATGAATTTGGTTGTCAACAAATCAAAATGCTTCTGCAATTCTGCAGATTTGGCTTGGAGCGCCTTATTATTATCCTCAAAAATTTGGGCTTCCTCGTTCGACTTTTGGAGCAATCGGCCCAGTGAGCAATCTCGCTCATTCAAAAGTCAAAATTTCTTTACAGTAAAAATCATTCCAAGCGCTTCTCTTTTTGTTGCCGAATAATTTTTCTTTGAGGAGCTAAGCTGGCGATTTGCATAGTATATTGGATGGTCTTTCTTCTATTCATCCTTAAAGCTCAAACAAACACCAATACCAAATGCTGACACATCAACATAACAATGAAATAGTTTTGTCTGTAGTTAGGAGGTCTCATAATTGGACCATCAATTTTTTGAATACTCTCTGTTGTGATGTCGTCCAAATATAGGCAACTTGCTTCTTAAGTAACTACGTTAAAATAGTAGCAATATAGGCATGATTCTGGATAAATCTTTGATAAAACCCTTAGTTCACTTAGATTCTTTGGTATCAACAGATTCTTGATAACTTTGACTTTATCTTTGTCGACTTCAATACCTCTGCTGGATATTCTATGACCCAGAAAAAGTATACCTTCTCTCATACCGAAAAAACAAGTATCTCAACACCTTTGCAATGTAAGCTTCAGTTTCTGTTTATGAGTCTTAATATTACTGTAAACACATAAATCATTAATGAAAATTTTGAAAAATGTTCTTAGAAAAGTAGAAAAAATCAGCATCGTAATTCTATGGAAAGTAACTGGTGCATTGCAAAGACCGAAGGGAATTTTATTGTAGGCATAAGTGCCCCAATCAGTAGTAAAAGTAGTCTTTGGTCGATCCTCCTTCCTTACTCCAATCTGACTTGATTATAACCAGATAAGCCATAATAGAAATTGTAATGTTCTCGTGCACCGACTTGGTCTAAAATAGATTTTGTGAAAGGTAATGGATGGTGACCTTTCTTTGTAGCATCATTCAGCTTCCGAAAATCCTAGCAAATCCGAATCTTGCTAGACTTTTTCTTTGGAACTACAACAATAGGTGATACCCATTCACTACTTAAGACAGGATAGATAATATCTACCTTAAGATGCTTGTTGAGTTCATCCTTTACCATTGAACAGTACTTTGGATTAAGACGATACCGTCTCTCTCAAACAGGAAGTGCATATTCTATAAGATCAATGCTGTGCTCACCAAATTCCAGAGATATTCCTTTCAAATTATCGAGCGACCAAGATGTATTTTCTTGGTACTCTCTCAATAGTTCAGTAAATTCTGCTAACCTAGTCTCTCCAAGGGACTTCGAAACATGCACATATTTTCTAGGTTCAAGTTCGATTAGCTCTGTAGAATCAGATAGAATTATACTTTCCGTCGTACTAGCCTGGATATGGCCATGAATCTCACGTATAGCTGACTTCACAGATTTATTCTTATTGTCAAATGATTTTTATCATCAAATTCTTGCTTTGGTCGAAGATTTCTGTTTCGAGGACTTCCTTCGTTTGTTTGAAGGTACTTTCGTGTCAGATTTCGAGGAGTTTTTGCTTCTTGTAGTCACTTTAAATAATTTGTTGACATCACCAGGCCAAGATTGGTCAACTGGCGTTGACTGTTTAGCTTCAATGACATCAACCTTCTGCACAACAACATCAACCGAAGATTTTAGTTTCGTATCTACAGTAGTAGCAATATATTGGTACTTTGGACGTAGCTTCAATGGTTGTGGACAGTCCGAATACTTGTGGTCTGGCTCCTTATAGTTTGAATACAAAGGAATAAATCTGATCGGTTTTCGCAGCCACGGACAATTCAGCGAAAAGTGTCCAGGTTCACCACAATTGTAACAGTTTCCCGAAACTGGTTTATTCAAACTAGAAGGACCAAAAAATTCTGGTGGGTTGTGTCTCTTTGGTGCAAACTTTGGTTTGCCTTGTTGGAATGGTACTATAGTACCTTGAACATAATTGGCAGTTGCATCATCTTGATATATAAAAAGACTTTCTGAGAAGGATCTTTGACATATTTCACCTTCACATATCTACACTCTTCTTTAGAATGTCTAGATGTACCACACTTCGTACACCAAAGTGCTGAGTTCAAAGAAGAAGCTTTCAGTCTCTTGTTTGCAATTTCTGAAATCTGAACTTTTAGATCGTTAAATTTCTTATTAAGGTCAGCCATGTTACTTTTCCAAAGCTTTTCAACTTTAGAAGTTGAAGACTTATCCTCATGGTTTTTACCATCTTCTTTTCATTTAGACTTTCGTTTCTTTCTTCGATCGATATCATTGGCTTCTGTGTCTGATGAGTCACTAGAATCATAATCAGAATTGGAAAAACTTAAACTAGATTTAGATTTAGATTCATCTTCACTGTCACTAGAGTCATGCTTAGATTTTTGAGTACGTTTGGTAGAACATCTATTACGTGCTAACTTGGAAATCTCATAATTCTCAGCACTTACTATGACTATTGTTAAAGATGTCATATCTCTTTGTCTACAGTATCGGTCAATTTTCGATGGTTAACTTTCCAAAAATCACTCGATCTGCATTGTGACAGGGTATACACCCGTTAGTTTTCCAATTAGATTCTCTACTTTTCATGTATACATTTGAAGCAATTCTTTTTCTTTCTTCTGGACATTATTAAGTCGTCCAAGGATTTTGGACAAATAACCAATTTCTCAAAAATGGTTTAAAAATGCATCTTTCAGTAGTACCCAGGTGACAACACATCTTGGTTCAACTTGACTGTACCATGTGTGTGGCTTGCTTTCTCGGAAAACCTGGAAAAATTCGCAACTTGCCTGCATCAGCACCTTGGTTATTCAAGTTAGCAATTGACTCAAACTGTGAAATGTAAATGTCAGCATGATATGAAGATGTTCCTTTAAAATAATCATATTTGATCTTCGAGATTGAAGTAAAGCGAGGAGCCAAGCCATCCATAATCAGCTTTGGAACTGGATTCGAATCAGGCTTTGGAACTGGATTAGCAACTTTAGAACCTAAGTCAGCTACAGCAGAAGCTTCCGGAAGAGAGTTTTCCAGTAGGTTTTCATAATTAAAATTCAAGAAGCGAGATTCTCTTCTTTGCAAAGATTCTTGAATTCTTTTGAAAAAAAAATCTCGAATGTTGGGGTTATTCCCGACGAATTGTAAATAAATAAAATCGACCAATAAAATGTATTGCAAGAGCATGGCATCCTGTGTGTATAAGCCCATGGCCCAATGAGCACGCAAGCTTAAGTTGTAAATAAAATAAAATAGACTTGGATCATTGTAATTAAAATAAAACTTAAGGCCCAAAGTCAATTTCAGACTTAGAGTTTACTTTTCTTAGAGTTGGGTCCAACTATGGACTCACATGAATCTTGTGATTTCCAATGTACTTTTTGTGGACCTTTGGATCAAGTTGGGTCCAAGATGAATGAATAGGATCAATATAAATATTAGCCAATAGGATTTTGGGGCAAGGGCCTTCCCCGTTTTATAAAAAGGCACCATTTATACTTTGTTTCCATGCTTAATGAGGAGGAGGAAACTCTACCACTTTTTGGAGAGAAGCATCCTCATTTGCTAATGCTTTTGATTGTGTTTCCATTGCTTCCTATTTTTCTTGTTGATTGGTTGTCATAGTTAATGTTTCTCCATTAGCAAGCATAAGAAGCATTTGAGCTAACCTCCACTCTCACCATCTATCTCTCTCTTTCTCTCTTCTCTTCTCTCAATCTCTTCTAATCTTCCCTTTCCTTTCACCTACAATTATGATGAAGGTAGTTTAGGGGAGTAGAGTTAGTGGAAGTAGTGTTAGTGGTGGTAGAGTTGGATAAAAAGTAGGAAACTAACTAAAAGTAGCATCTATGCATAGTTAGGTGTCTATCCAGTGAACTAACGTTTGTTGACAGGGAGGAGCTGTACTACTACATCGGATCGAAGACCCTACAGTGGCGCCGTTGTCGGGGATAGGTTTTTACTAACTAGTATAGTTGTATTTTAGCTATTTCTTGCTTTTTAGAGTAGTTTTAGGTAGATTTTTGGGAGTTTAGAGTTAGTTTTCTATATTTTTTTGTGTTTGGACTGTTCACAGCTAGGGGAGGAGGTCTGAGAGGGTAGAGGAGGCCTTGAATAGCTTCTACGGGATTGAAACCCAAACCAACCAACCAAAAAACCCAAAAAACTCACCAATCTATATTTTGGAGAGAAAACGAGTCTAAAATCTCAAGAAAGAGCAAAAAGAAGGTGTTGGATTCCTTGAAGTCAATCAAGTGAGGCATCTTTCAATCAAGAAAGTCCGAGTAGCGCACGAGACCAAAGTTCAATCTCTGGAGAGCATGAGTATGTAGGAATTATTCAAGATATATATGAAGTGTATTTTGGTGAAAATGGTAAATAGTTTTTGTTTGATGTGAAATGGTTCAAAATCAATTATCAAGGGTCAAATGCAACCGTGAAAAGAGATTGTAGTGGATTTTCTGCTATCGATTCAACCAAGACATTAAGCATGGATTTTTCAAACACATTGGTGTTGCCTTGTCATTGTGAACAGGTGTGTCACATGAGTTTGACATCCATTTTTTTTCAATCATAATCAGTAATATACACTATTTCATTGCAATTCCATGACATTGTTTGAACAAACTTTTTAACTTAACATTGTTAAATGTGCAGGTATTTTTTCAACCAGATCGACTAAACAACAAGTGGTGGTATGTTGTTCAAGTTAGCCACACGCAAGACATGTATTTGAAAATGCATACATTGAGAATGAAATGGAAGACTTGAATATTGACAACACAAACATGGACGTTGATGAGGATATAAAAATATCTCAAAGTTTTTTAAATATTATAGAATATACTATAAATGAATCAAATGATTCTGACACAAACAACAATATTGAGAGAGTCCGATTACTATAGTACTGATAATGAAATTCATCTAAGCGGAGATGAGTTGCAAGATGTACTGGCTGATGAATTTGAATCATGTTATGATTAATAATATATATATATATATATATCACAACCATTGACGTGATAAATTAATAGTTTATGTAATTATTGCATCTTTATAATAGATTTTTGTATTTTTCAAGTTCATCTTGAGTTCTATCTAGCAATCACTTCTGATTCATTTTAAATCAAATGCTTCAACTGCAATCTATATCTTACTAAAGATCTAGCAAAAATTGATTGACCAAATAAAACAATTAGTGAATATACGTTGATCATTTATATATGCTTAAAAAATAATTTTCTTTTGAAACATCCTTACTATACTGAAAATCTATATATTCAAACAATATTTTCATATCTTCACTTTGGTCAAAATAACTTTTCTTTTCAAATAAGAAAAAAATTTGTAGATATATACTTTTTGGTTTTGACATTCTTTCTTTGCTTGTTTGCTCAGTCCACAATGTTGACATTGCAATTCATCACAATCAAGTATGCACAATCATGCGAATTATATATTCACATAGTCATGCACAATCATGCAAATTATATATTTACATAGTCATCATATATTCACATTATAATATGAGAAATAATGATACACTTTTTCATAGTGTTCGATTATTCATTCATCTTTGCTACCACACAAATATATATAACATTGCTTTTTTTTCATCAACAAATTTTTGGAACATAACGATTTCGTCAGAGCATAATAATTTGACATCATGATCATCTGACCAAGGCATAGACACCTACCTACCCTTATCCAAGGACACCAGTACCTTAATATAAAGGCACATACCCTTAATCCTTAGGGTATCCCTTATTCAAGGGTAACTTGATTCCATACCTCCGACCAAGGTATAGTTACTTGTCTGCTCTTATCCAAAGGCACCTACCCTTAATCGTAAGGGTACCCGTTATCCAAGGGTAAGTTGCCATTTAGCCCCCAACACTAAATGGACACATAGGGGTCACTGAAGTACTGCTAGTTACATAGGTATGTAACAAAGGTGAAGAGGCTTTCTTCACAAAAGGCAAATCCAAAGGCAAAGGTAAAGGCAAAGGCAAAGGCAAATAGTCCAAAGGTGGTAACTCGGATCATGATGATCACTCTTCCTCCTCTTCTTTTAGAAAAAAATATAAGTCAAAGTTCAAGAAGGACAAATCAAAGGAGGACAGTGATGAGGAGTCATCACAAACAAGTTGCAAATCCAACAAGAAGTGCTACTTTTGTGGTAAGAATGGGTATTTTGCTTCTAATTGTTACAAGAAGAAAGAGTTTAAGAGGGATGGTGATGTGGTAGCAAGTGGGACTAGATGTGGTAATATTTCAAGATTGATGTTAATCCTTGTGGACGTGTGGCCAAGAGGAACTTGGATCATCTCAAGGAGGAGAAGGCAAGTAATCTACCTCAACCTGTGTTCCAAGATGGTAAGGCTCATGAAGATGGTGCTTTGGCAAAAACACATGGATAGTTATTATTTCATGTGACTTATTACTTAAAGACTTCAATTGGAGGTATCTCGTATCAAAGGTGCTTGATATGAAGATTGCAATAGTCGATACTTTGGGGATCTTTAGAGCCATATGCTTTGTCAACATTCATTTGAAAGTAAGGAATAAGGAGGATCTAATCTCAATCTAGAGGATGATGGTAGGATTTTCTAATCTACCAAAAATCCAAGTGTATGATGGAGATTTGCCAAGGCTTGAGGAGGAGGCTTCTCAACACATGGTTTTATGGAGATATTCAAGAGTCAAGGCCGAGTCTATGTGGCTCACTTTTCATGGCAAAGAGGGGCAAGTTTCAGGTGGTATCTACTCCAACATTCACTTTTGCTTCTCTTCCATTATTTGATATACCATCTTGGTTTATTGAGATTTCTACATCTCAAAGTTCAAGTAAGGCAATACTAGTTTTGTATGATGCCTATTATATGGACATATTTCTTGTCATTGATGGCTTAGATATGTTTCCAAATCATTTTGAAAGAAAGTGGTTGTCTCATCAAATGTATGCTCTTGGATCTAGTAAGAGCAAGAATGAGTTTGTTACTCATAGTGTGAAAAATCATGTTTTTACATGTTTTGAGGCAATTTGTAAACTTCTCTTGAGATTAAGTGAAACATCCTTGTAGTCTAGGGTGATTTTTAACTTAGGGTCAAATACTGGTGAAATTTGAATTCTTCTTCATCATTCCAGCCAAAGCAGAACCTGTTCTACAAATATTGTAAGAGGATTGGCCATCTCATCAAGAATTGCAGAATACTCAAGTACAACAATGAAAAGAAGATGCAGTCCCAACAACAAGCAAATGCTGCCTCAACCAGTTACTCACTCTAGCATGAAGAGAAGGATGAAACTGCATTTTTGACCAAATTCGAAGAGCAACAAGATACTGATTCCTGGTATTTGGACTCAGGTGCAACACAACACATGACTCACGATCAAGACTGGTTCCATGACTGCAAGTCATACACCCATTCTGGAGTTGTGCAACTTGGACACAACTCAACTCATTCTATTGCGTGTGAAGGAACAGTCAGAATTAAATTCTAGATTGGTGATGTAATGTTTTTGTCGAATGTTCTTCACATTCCAAATCTGACCAAAAACCTGCTCTCAGTTAGCAAAATCACAGATGCAGGTCAGAGGGTCGGATTCGATAGACAAGGCTGCACTATTCTTGACGAATCTAGGAATTTTTTCTGCTTTTAGTAGAAGATGTGGCAATTTGCACAAACTCAATCAGTCCTATTCTACAAGTAGTCAAGCTCATTTTACAACTACTTATGATTCAAATGATATGTCACAGATTAGGCCATTTAAATTCTAGTTGTTATCAACAAATGTTAAAACAAAACTTAGTACAAAATTTACCCTTCATTAGCAAACCCGATACTCCATGTAAAGGCTGTATTTCTAGCAAGCATGTTAGAAGAGTTCAATCATTTCAGATCCAGAATGTACTTCTAAAAATTTGCTAGATCTTGTACACATGGATATTTGTGGTCCTATGTAGACTAGTTCCACAAGATGAGCTGTCTATTTGTTGACTATTATTGATGACTTCTCTTAAAGGACTGTAACATATTTCTTGAAGAACAAATCCAATACTCTCAAGTTCTTCATACAGTTCAAGGCATCATTAGAAAAATCGCCCCAGAGAAGAATAAAAGCTTTTACACTCAAATGCAGAGGGAGTATTTATCTCCAACAAACTCAAAGACTTCTACAAGGCAACCGGAATACAAGAACATTTTACAACAAGCTCACCTCAGTTAAATGGTGTAGCTAAATGGAAGACTCAGTCACTCATTGAAAGTGCAAGGAGCATGCTAGCCCATGCATCTCTTCCAAAGAAGTTCTGGGCAGAAGTTGTTACTACAACAGCCTACCTTCAAAATCGATCCATTTCAGAGGTCCAAAATGGCAAGACACTTTATCAGGTGTGGACAAGATTGAAGCCATTACTCAACCATATCAGAGTGTTTGGATTTTTTGCTTTTAGTCAGATCACTACTTGTGAACCTCAAGGGAGGGTTACTTACAATCTTTAGGATCTTGAACTTACTAACTTTACTTTTACATAAAAAAAGTCTTGAAAGAACTTAAATGAAATAAAATTAAACTTGAAATAATGAATCCAAAAATTCATTCACAAAATCATTTACATGCAACAAAAACATTTAGATTTGTTGCTTTCCTAGAGTGGATTAGTTTTTTTTTCTTGTTTGTGGATTAATGTAGGAACCAGCATTCAAGTAAACTAAATAGGCTAGAAATATGATATAAAATTTGCATATCCTCCAGCATTCTCGTATTTGATGTTCTTGGGATGTCCAAGAATCAAAACACTGGTTGGTTTCTTGATTCTTGGACTTCTAAAATGTTGTAGATTAGTTCTTGTTTTAGCTCTATGGATTAATGCAAGTGTAGATCAGTTTTAATAAAGTGTAGGATCTGATTCAGTTCGTTTTTAGAGTAGGTAGATGTAGAATCAATTGAATGTTCATTTGGGCTACATGCTGATTTGTAAATGAATGCTCATGGCTTGCATCTCTGTTTGAATGTGAGTGTTTTCAAGAGAGAACGACCTTAAGTTGTACTCTGACAAGCGGGACATTATACTACAAAGAGATTTAGTCAGTTTTTTCCTGGCTAGGGCATTGTAACAAATAAGAAAATAGCCAAGTAATGCCCAAACGAGCCTGGTAACAGACAAGAAACAATTATGAAGAAGAAGCAAATAAATAACCAACAGGTCCTCTGGAATAGGGGATCTGTCAACATTTGACACCGTTGTCACTTGAACTCCAATGCATTCTACATCCCAAAGAACTGCAACATTGTCCATGCTCAGATCCATGCAAACAAACTCCCAATCTCTCGCCACATCCGAGTTTCTACAAACTGGACAGAGCCACATATATGGCTACATCATTGCCCATATCCACTGACTGATACACTCACAAATCTGTTGGTTGTCTCATAGTTAGCAAATGCACTAACAGAGCTAGATTTCCTTCAACACAAGCTCATGCTCCTCCCATCCCCTCACGCTTCCATTCTCAACCGGAGTCCCTCAGTGGAATCTCAACCGAAGCACCTGTATCAACTCTCAACCGGAGTGATCTACTAAATCTCAACTTACACACCGTGTCAAATCTCAACCAATGCACTCTGTTAAATCTCAACCGGATCCCATTGCTCAATTCTCAACCGGAGCGCTCGTTTAAATCTCAACCAAAGAGATTTTATCACGTCTCAATGGACGGGGTTCGTCACCATCGCAACTAGACCACCTTCCACCTCCATCCACCATTGAACCGCAACAGCCGCATTCCATCACAACCAGATCACCTTCCACCTCCATCTGTCATTGAATCACATCAGACCGCATTCCATCACAAATGGATCACCTTCCACCTCCATCCGTCGCGACTGCATTCCATCGCAACCATCTGCATTCACCCATTGTGACCGTATCCCATCCCAACCGACCACATACACCCATTGCGACCGCATTCCATCCCAACCGACCGCATTCAACTGTTACCCCGTATTCCTTCCAGACAGACCTCCACGCTCACCCCCTAAAGCGCAACACTGCTTCAGCCGCCCTTCATGCTCAATTCCCTTCAAATCTTAACTGATGGCCAGTGTTAAATCTCAACCGACAGCCAGAGTTAAATCTCAACCGACGGCCAGTGTCAAATCTCAACCGACGGCCAGTGTTAAATCTCAACCGACGGCCAGTGTTAAATCTCAACCGACAGCCAGTGTCAAATCTCAACCGACGGCCAATGTTAAATCTCAACCGACGGCCACTGTCAACGTCTTAATCGGAGCCCACTGTTCAAATCTCAACCGAAGAGACTGTATCAAATCTCAACCAAAGAGATTCTATCAAATCTCGACCGAAGGGGTCCCCCACCATCTCAAAGAGACCAAATCTAGTCCAGATCACAAAACTTTCAAGTGACATCCCTGATTGCCATTTCGACCGAACTACCTTGTCCCCCAAGCGACACCACATTTTGTTTGCATCTGACTCCCTCTATCTCTATTTGCATCTAATGCCCTCTGACTTTGTTTGCATTTTGTTTGCATCCGACTCCCTCTATCTCCATTTGCATCTAATACCCTCTGAGTTTGTTTGTCTCTGATGCCTCTACACCTGTTTTCATCCGACACACATCTGCATCCCGTTTATATTTTTTGAATCGATGGTACATCCAATAGCTTGAATCGACGATCTAAATCAGACGCTGTTCAGAGTCATATTTGACGATCCACACAAACTGCCAACTGCACCACCATAAACCATAGCAACTGCAACGAGCCTCCAACTATCGCATTCCACCGCAAATAGGCCACATCTACCCTTTAATCGCAAATAGACCGCATTCATCTGCAGTCGCAAACAAACCACATTCATCTGCAATCGCATATAAACCGCATTCATCCACACACAGACCACCTTCTCACTGCATCCGCCTTGAATCACAACAGGCCGCATTCAACTGCAAACATCATGACCACACTCGCACCACCTTACGACTACACTCCCACTGCATCGCACCGCAAAAGACCGCACTCGCATAGCCTTACGACTGCACTTAGGCCACATTCAGCCACAAACATCATGACCACACTCGCACAGCCTTACGACTGCACTCAGGCCGCATTCAATCGTAAACATCATGACAACATTCGCACAACCATACGATTGCACTCAAGCTGCATTCAACCACAAACATCACGACCACACTCGCACCACCTTATGACTGCACTCCCACCACATCACAATGCAACAAACTACACTCGCATAGCCTTACGACTGCACTCAGACCACATTCAACCGAAAACATCATGACCACACTCGCACAGCCTTACGACTGCACTCAGGCCGCATTCAACCACAAACATCATGATCGTACTCGTACAGCCTTACGACTACACTCAGGCCGCATTCAACCGCAAACATCATGACCACACTCGCACAACCTTACGACTACACTCAAGCTACATTCAACCGCAAACATCATGACCACACTCGCACCACCTTATGACTGCACTCAGGCCACATTCAATTGCAAACATCACGACCATTCGCACAGCCTTACGACTGTACTCAGGCTGCAATCAACCGCAAACAACACGATCGCACTCACACAGCCTTACAATTGCACTCAGGCCGCATTCAACCGCAAACATCACGACCGCACTCGCACCACCTTATGAATGCACTCAGGTTGCATTCAACCGTAAACATCACAACCGCACTCGCACCACCTTACGACTGCACTCAGGCCGCATTCAACAACAAACATCACGACCGCACTCGCACCACCTTACGACTGCACTCAGGCCGCATTCAACCGCAAACGTCACATTATGACCACACTCGCTCCACATTACGACTGCACTCCCACCGAATTACACCCGCAACAGACCACACCCCAACTACACCCAACCTTGAACCGTAGCGACTGCATCCCAACACAAACAGACCACATTCCGCCCTTGAACCGTAGCCACCGCATTCCGACCGCCCTAACACTGCTTTTCAACTGCCCTTGCACAACATCCCGACCTTGCACTGCATCCGACCGTCCTTGCACCGCATTCCGCCTTGCGACTGCACTCAGGCCGCAATCAACCGCAAACAACACGATCGCACTCACACAGCCTTACAATTGCACTCAGGCCGCATTCAATCGCAAACATCACGACCGCACTCGCACCACCTTATGAATGCACTCAGGTTGCATTCAACCGTAAACATCACAACCGCACTCGCACCACCTTACGACTGCACTCAGGCCTCATTCAATAGCAAACATCATGACCGCACTCGCACTACCTTACGACTGCACTCAGGCCGCATTTAACCACAAACGTCACATTACGACCACACTTTCTCCACATTACGACTGCACTCTCATCGAATTACACCCGCAACAGACCACATCCCAACTACACCCTCCCTTGAACCAGAGCGACCGCATCCCACCACAAACAGACCACATTCGGCCCTTGAACCATAGCCACCGCATTCCGACCACCCTAACACTACTTTTTGACTGCCCTTGCACAACATCCCGACCTTGCACTACATCTGACCGTCCTTGCACCGCATTCCGCCTTACGACTGCACTCAGGCCGCAATCAACCGCAAACAACACGATCGCACTCACACAGCCTTACAATTGCACTCAGGCCGCATTCAATTGCAAACATCACGACCGCACTCGCGCCACCTTATGAATGCACTCAGGTTGCATTCAACCGTAAACATCACAACCGCACTCGCACCACCTTACGACTGCACTCAGGCCTCATTCAATAGCAAACATCATGACCGCACTCGCACCACCTTACGACTGCACTCAGGCCGCATTTAACCACAAACATCACATTACGACCACACTTGCTCCACATTACGACTGCACTCTCAGCAAATTACACCCGCAACAGACCACACCCCAACTACACCCTCCCTTGAACCATAGCGACCGCATCCCACCACAAACAGACCACATTCGGCCCTTGAACCATAGCCACCGCATTCCGACCGCCCTAACACTGCTTTTTGATTGCCCTTGCACAACATACCGACCTTGCACTGCATCTGACCATCCTTGCACCGCATTCCACCTTACGACTGCACTCAGGCCGCAATCAACCACAAACAACACGATCGCACTAGCACAACCTTACAACTACACTCAGGCCACATTCAACCGCAAACATCATGATCGCACTCGCACCACCTTATGAATGCACTCAGGCTGCATTCAATCGTAAACATCACGACCGCACTCGCACCACCTTACGACTGCACTCAGGCCGCATTCAACAGCAAACATCACGATCGCACTCGCACCACCTTACGACTGCACTCAGGCCGCATTCAACCGCAAACGTCACATTACGACCACACTCACTCCACATTACGACTGCACTCCCACCGAATTACACCCGCAACAGACCGCACCCCAACTACACCCACCCTTGAACCGTAGCGACCACATCCCACCACAAACAGATCACATTCCGCCCTTGAATCGTAGCCACCGCATTCCGACCGCCCTAACACCGCTTTCCGACTGCCCTTGCAAAACATCCAGACCTTGCACTGCATCTGACCGTCCTTGCACCGCATTCCGCCTTGCACTGCATCCCAATGCCATAGCATCACATTGCCATTGCACCCGCACTCCATTACCACCACAATAGACTACACCTACACTATAATGAAGATGCAGCATAAATGATCTTGCATTTGACGATCTTAAACCTGATGTACATCCAACAACTTGAATCTGACATTGCATTCCATTTGCATCCCACATTTTTGCATCTGACGTTGCATTCCAACGCTACATCCAACAACTTGAATCCAACATTGCATTCCATTTGCATCCCACATTTTTGCATCTGACACCACAAAAATTTCCAAAAAAATAAAACCCATACCATTACGAAGCCCTTTTCATACTAAGTCTCCCCTTGCCTTACTCACAAACCCTTAACAAATCCAAAAAACACCAAAAACACCAAAAATCAAACCACACCAAAAAAAAAAAAAAATCCCAAAAAAACACAAAAATCCAAAAACACCAGAAACAAATACACAACACAAAATAAACACACCAGTACCCAATGGACAAACAAAAATATCCTAAAATCTCAGGAGATTATCCATACGAGGTAAGGTCCCCTAGAGTTGAACAAATTTGACATCATACGTTCTACCAAATGTGGTCCATTAGAGGAGTTCTCAATATCAAAAAGACCCTTTGTAAAGATACTTTTATTTATTTTTCTTTAGTTTCGACCATCACCAGGCCCAATCAAAATGCACAAATTTGAACTCTACGTAACGTAGTTCAAATTAACTAAAAAATAAAAATGCAATATAGAAAACTTTGAAATTTGTGTCCGGGCAGCATGGACGTATCCCATTGGTTTCTTCTTCCTACCCGACACATGCTAATCTGCCCGACGTCAATATCTCAAGTTAAATTTACTTTACTATGCTGGTTAGTATAATGAAATTTTCTAACTATACTAGTTACAGTTATAGAAATATAGTATGTACAGTTACATAAAATATGGTAAACGCAGTAACTGTGACTATGTTGGCATTCACATTAGATTAAATGTGATACAAAAAATTAAAATTAAGTAACATATCAGAGAGATTTTTGGTGCCCAAGCTTAGAAAATAGCAATGGCGAGGAGACCCAGATCTACAATCGATTATGTGATTCTTTACAATGAGAAAGATGAAGCTGATAATTGGAAGCCAACAAAATATACGAAAAACTCATGGGTATTGCTGCATCCATCATCAAAGGGCAATTTTCAACAAAAGAAAAGAGCAAAAATGACTTACAAATCTTATTGGAAAGCAAAAATTTTGGAGTTTAAGACTACCCCGGGAGGTCAATCGATATCAGAAGTCTTAGTGCAACATGTATATATGCATTCATGATATCAATCCTTCATAAAAAATGTAATTGTAAGTATATCAAAACATATGCACTCTACAACAATCATAGGTGACTTCCTTTATTGATGCTCTTCAGATTATGATTTAAATGCTTCAACATTGTTTTTTTCTTTCAGATTTATATCCATCATGCATAAGTGAATGAGAGCTCGCACAATCACTTGCAGGAATATTAGACGTGATTCACTCTGATGTTGGAAAGCTACAATAAAGAGGAAGAAGTCCAAAGGAACTTGCAGATTGTGGTATCTATTTTTATGAATCTTTATATATGCCACAAACAGATGGAGGTTTGGCAAGCTCGCAGCAATTCCATTGCCTAATTTTCAAAGTGATGAGTGGCCTACTCTAGACAACATTGTTTCTGAATCCTTGAGATGCAAGCTACTCATTGATATTAAAAATGCTATGAAGATAAGCACAGGCTCGAAAATTGTTCACCTAAGTTGGTTTATCTCATTGCATACACTTGTTGATTTTTTCTCGAGTGCTGATGTTCGTAGGACACCAACTTTATTTGTTTGCAAGGATTTATCAGATGAGACTTTGTCAGATCTCATGGATCAAGGCTGGGATAGTAAAACAAATAATGGCATAGAATGCAGGATTAAAAAGTCCTCAATGATCTTTCATTATCAATTCTTCTCATTGTTATATTTCAAAGTTTTGCAGTCCTTCATTTCATGTCCAGTTTTCTTGCAGTATCTGCAAAATAGTTTCTACTTTGGTTCGAAAGATGAAGGGTTCAAATTTGACCCTGAGTCAAAATTTGACCTAGAGCCAAAATTTGACCATGGTTGCATATTGCTCTTCTAATTGGATCTAAGCTTTTGATTTTTTGAATATGGAGCTTGAGGATCCGACCCTGAGCCTGAGGAGGATGTAGATTTTCTGATTTCGCTCTTGATAGAGTGATTTGCTCCTGGGTCAAAATTATCATGATCCAATTTCATAGGCTTTAGGTAGACTCGATAGTAGATTCGTAATAGCACCAGAATCTTCAATAATTGAGCCAATCGGAGCCATTTGCTCCATAAAATTTTTGAAAGTGTTGATATGACTTGTAACACTTTCTACTTCTCACATCTTTAGGTTGAAAAATTTCTTTGCCAAATGTAACTTGGAAGTATAAACATCCTTGATATCATGTAGGGATGCTAGGATGTCCCATGCTGTTTGAGCATTATGTATCTGAATTATCTGTGTATCCATGATATTGAGAGTGATCATGGCAAATGCCTTGCCATCTCTCAATTTCCATTTGGTGATAATGGATGCATCACCTTCTGGCTTGACTTCTATGCCATCAACAATGTCCCATAGTTCCTTGGCTAATAACATGACTTTCATTTTGAACTTCTAGAGATGATAGTTCTCTCCATCGAGTCTCTCGATAAGAGAAGACAGATCCATTCTGGTTGAGCGAGATCTTTGGTAGTAACAACGATTTCAGAATACTTGTGACTATGCGCTTGCTAAAATGTTGTCTTGATAGAAATACGACTAATAATTTGCAATAAAAAAAGATTACTAAAATGCTCGTTCTGATACCATGTCGAAAATCAGTGAAAATGAGTAGAAGCTGATGAGCGAGCTTGGTGTAGGATCGGAAGCGCCACAGTTAGCAGCAGATCATTCAAAATGAATGATTCATAGATGAACAATGAAATGATACAGTAGTAGGACTAAAATTGCACTCTGATTAATATTAACAAATGAATACAATTGCTTGAAGTAATAACTTCAACTGGTTAAGCGTGATAAACGCTGGCTATAGAAATTCAAAAAATCAGAACAAGTTTTTTGACGAAGATTAAGTCTTAACTAACTTCATATCCATAGTTTATTTGTTTGTTACAAAATATCTTCTACTTGCTAAATATCTAATTAGCATTAAATCCTATCTGCCTCATTTATTGCAACTACTTTTGAATTACAAAGTAGACAGACTGTTAATACAGATAAGATTTCTAACCGACAATATTGAAATTTACAATGTATCAAAAAATGTACATTGACTCAAAAATATACATTGACTCAAAAAATTACGAATTTTTCGAGTCGATCCGGTTCAAATTTTTTTGGAAAATTCAATTCTAAATTTTTCGATCTTCTGCCCAATATTCAAGCCTTCTTTTTATGGATTTAGGATAGCTTTCAGGATGCTCATTAATGAATGGATTTGAGGCTGAGCATCGAATTCCAACAATCGGGACCCCCTGGAGAGCGACCACTTCGAGCCACGATCTTTCTCATTCTCTCTCTCTCTCTCTCTCTCTCTCTCTCTCTCTCTCTCTCTCTCTCTCTCTCTCTCTCACTCTCTCTCTCACACACACACACACACACACACACACACCATTTGAAGTTTTATCTTTTTTAAGCTCTCTTTGTTTCTTTCCATTTGTTAAGCTGCCATATCTCTCTCTCTCTCTCTCTCTCTCTCTCTCTCTCTCTCTCTCTCTCTCTCTCTCTCTCTCTCTCTCTCTCTCTCTCACTCACTCACTCACACACACACACACACACACAAAATCTTAAGCTCTCTCTTTCTCAAGCTCTTTTTTTTTTTTTCTCAAGTCTCATTATTTTCTCAATTAGAGTGTCTGGGTCCTCTCAAAGTTATTACTCACAAACTTGCCTTGACATGAAATTAAATCATGGCATGACCAAAAATCTCGAATACCGGAGGGCCGATCTACCTAGGACTATTCTAGGTCCTTAACCGAATATGGCCATGACATTATTCCCTCCTTAAACTGCTTCTATCCTTGGAAGCTCTTCAAAACATGAAAGAAATACAGTTCCTTTAACTTTTAGTATTAATCGAAAAAATCATTATCCTTAATCTGAATTTCATATCAAACAAGTACTTAGAGAAAAACTATTTTGAACTGTTGATTTCTGTTTTGCAGCACAAACTATGGTTTGGAAAAATACATTAAGAGATATATTTTCTCAACAGGGTTACACTCAACTCAAGTTAGTAACATCTGAGTGAAATATTCCCTAACTTAGGAGATCTAAAGTTTAAAATAATAATAATAATTACAGTCTGAAATTATCCACAAACTTTGACATATAATTCATAAAAAACTTCCAAGTATAACTATCCTTAGAACCTAATTCTAAGATATGATAATTCATTCAACTAGAATCTCTAGGAGAATCATTAATATATAGAATGATTGAAACTCAACTCTGAGCATTTCAGATACTCTTTTGAGTCAAATGCTCCTATTTCTAGCACCAAATACAAGAAAATAACATTCATTCATCTTAATAGACTTGTTTGTCTCTTAGGATGAGTGGAGATCCAATCAAATGAAGAACTGTACTCAAGCATCCGCAGACCATAAACTGTAGCAAAATATAGCACCCACTAGATAAATAAAATAATGTCTCTGAGATTCATAGGTTTTCAAAAGAATACTAGAGTAGAGAGATTCAGAACTGATTCGAATTCTTACTCAATTTTAATCATCACCCTTAAGAATGATCCCAATTTCGTATAATACTCTGACAATAATTAGGTATCTATTTATGATCTGTCAATCATAAATATTTAGATTCGTATAATTCGTCAATCATAATTTTCTGGAATCCAAAATCATACTTAATCATTTACAGGATAATGGGGTATATGTCCAACATAACTCGCGAAAAGTAAGAATCATTCCAAAATCTTTCCACTAAGAAAATACTAGATTTAGGAATAATTTTCAAACATGATTCTTTAACTAAAGTGCACGATTCAAGTTCTATAAACCACTGGTAATTAAAGACTGAACGCATACTAGAATGACAATCATCTTCAACTACAAAAAACTTTAGATTACAATCTAAAATCAAATCTAGATACCCAAAGTTATGCAGAATATCAATTCAGTTATTATTCTTAGATTCATTATGATTTGTTATCAATTGAGCGCTCTGGGATAAAATCACTAATGAGCTGAGTTTATTCCTTAACTAAGGAATACTCTATCCCAAGAATATTGTATATCCAATGCACATAATTTTAACTGATAAATCCAAATGATTCACTAATCATGCGTCTTACAAGCAATATAAAACAAAACTATCAGTTTTTTATGAATTCTTATCACACTGATTGTTTTACCAATTCACTTCATCTTGGAGTAATCAACTACTCAAGTTAATTGCCAATGATTCAGAAATCTCAAATGTCTACGTGTAGATCTTAATTTTACTAGCATAACACCCCATCTAGATCCTTATCCAAATCATGTATAAGTTAATCCATAAATCTTCTATACAAAGATTTGTTAACTCTACGAGTATTTGTCAACACAATCTTGATCATATGTCTATGTTTACGGACTAGGTTATGTGCACCAAATAACTCTAGTAACCAGGAATACACAGTAGATTCATACAAGATTAATCATGCACATATGTGAATAATCTCACTATGACCCAGTACATAAACACATTTTTATCTGGCAGATTCCTCTAGAACCCACATATGTTACTCACATATCTCACTAAGATCTTGTAACTCAACTACAAAAGATTTACTAATTCTCATGAATCAACCCCTCACTGATCCTAGTACTAAAACTAAGATTAGGTTGATCCAATACAGAACTCTCAGACTTAAATTCTGATCAAACTTACTTCTATTCCAACATGGAATTAGTAACCTTTGTCCTTTCACTGTACTACTTATAGATAATAATTCAAATATCAAACTTGTTCTAGTTCTAGATTGTCCACATAATCCCTAGAGAATTCTTCTTTTTCAAAACGTTCCAATTAGGTATCTTACTATTAATCTATCCGAAATTACTTTCAGACCAAATCTCATTTCTATATCACAGTTGGTTCTCTTTCGAAACTATGCAACCTGTAGATTTCCAAATAGAATGTTATTCCACCACTTCACCCCTTCTAAAAAAATTATAAATTTCAATAAAAGTTAACTCGAAAGATGATATATGAAAATATCTAAATCCAAGAAAAGTCAGTAATAAGTGCATTCAAATAACGGATTCACTCTATTACAAACAAGACTTTTCCTTCAAATATTTTCAACCCGAGTGAATTCCCACAAGTAGTAATTTATATGACATAACATTCTTTCAGAAGAATAACTTCATGCTAGAAAGAATTCATATAAACTAGTGTGATGTCTATATTCGAGAAATTACTAAGAAGTAAAGGATTAATTAAGAAAGCGAGAAATAGATTTGAGGGCTTCTGATTTTGTAAATAATGAGATACCACATTGGGATCTAGATTAAACCTCAAAATTTTCCAAAATACCCCACATTTGATCAAATGGTTTTATTTTTCTCATATCGTGACTAGGTACTAAAATACACCCTTGATCATCAAATATTTAAAGTCATAGAATTTCGTTTTCAAAATTACTGATGTCCCATACCATCAGCTTTTCCTTCCAGAAAATCCTTAACTGCCTCATCTGATATTCTAGAGATCCATTGATCATCTAGTTGTCCTATAATCACTATAAGATATTATCTCTTGTTCCCATATACTGGAGAACCCATTTTTTTGGATGACTGGCATGCCTATCAGATGAATACCACAATTCCACACCTGATCTTGTGATTTAAAAAGAAGAATTAACACGATCTACATTACATTCTGATCCTTCCAGGTTAGTGATAAGCTTTGAAACCCTATTGATGCATCAAATCTAGGGACAAGCTTCTATCAACTAACAGATCCAATGTAATCCATGTGTCACACTCTACTTCTAACATCACAATTGACAACCAAAACCGTGGATAACTCAATGGTTACAAAGATATAAGTTATGAATTCAACTAAATGAATTCCATCCAGGAAATTGATATCCAGTATAATATTTACAGTGATTAATATGTATCCAAGCAGAATCCCACCTTGATCCAAGCAACGAAATCTCACATAACATATCCTTCTACACCATTTGATGGTTTCCTCCAAAAAATTGAAAATTACTAGTGAATTCACACAGATTCTCAACATCTTTCAATCAAAATTAACCTTGTAGGAGAGCACTCTACCATAATTTCGAAAAGTATGCTACTTATCCAGAATTTGTGAATCCAACTCCATAATTCCCTTGAGAAAAAACAGCACTCCAACCGGAATGTAAATCCAAGCACTTCAACTTCCAAATCGATGTAGAGCTTGCTTCCATCCTATCCAAGATCGCATCTTAGCCGGGCTCTGATACCAATGTAAAGATTTTAAAGGATTGACCCTAAGATGAGGATAGGAGAACACAATAAGAGAGACAATGGAGCCAAACCACCCAACCAATCCTAGATCAAAACCTAGATCTAGCCCCCAAGCCATGTCATGTGAAACAAGAGGAAAAGAGAGAAACTGGTAACCTAAACTCCAATATATCGATGGGGGAATCCCTACCTCACTATATAGAGAGTAGAGTCATGTGCATGAAACCATGCAACCCCCATGCAGGTCAACTATAAATAGGTCTCATCTCTTCATGTAGTCCTCATGTCTATATCCATCACAGAAATATGCAATACTCCATATGTCTCAATTAGAGTGTTTGGGTCCTCTCAAGGTTATTAGTCACAAACTGGCCTTGACATGGAATTAAATCATGACATGACCAACAATCTCGAATACTGGAGGGCCGGTCTGTTAGATTTCTTATGCTCAGTCTTAAAACGAATCATTCAAGTAATGAGCATCCTGAAGAACCGAAGGCCGACAACATATTTTTAGGCCTTCACATTTTTTCCCTTTGAGATTTTCTATGCCTTAGAAATTATTTTAAGGCACCTTCATCTTTTTCGTCTTTTTCGCTCCTTAGCGAAAAATGCGACACACTAGCCAAGTGGCCAAAATACCTTGGAAATCAGTTTTTAAAGCACCTTTGTCTTTTTCGCTCCTTACCGAAAAATGCAACACATTGGCCAAGTGGCTAAAATACCTTAGAAATCATTTTTAGGCACCTACGCCTTTTTTGGCTTTTTTAGTTCATTTTTTTGACCGACTTCGCCAACTTATGAGTAACCATAGAACAGCTGGACAAACAAATATCCCAAAGGCGGTTGGCGGTTACCAATTCTGTACAAATGTAAAGACTGGCATAAATAACCTTAAAGGCTTGTAGGATATTTTCTCTCTTGTAAGTCTCTATATTAGCTGAATCAAGCTATGGAAGTGTTAATTTTTGGAATTTCTCTTTGAATCAAAGTCATTTGTAGCCAGCGATATCACCCTCAACAAGTTGAAGTTATTACTTCAAGCCATTGTACTCACTGTTGATATTTATTAGAGTGTAATTTTTGTCTCACTATTGCATCGTTCATTGACTATATGAATTCTTCTACTTGAATATTTTTGCTGCTAAATGTTGCATTTCCGTTCCCACACGCCTACGCTCTGAGCAACCGAGCCTCCGCTCGCTCACAACCACCATTTTACGACATGGTATCAGAACAGACATTTCAGTAATCTACATTTTTACAACGGATTATCGGTCTTGTTTCTATCAAGACGTCTTTCTAGCAAACGCGCAGCCAACAGTATTCCGACAGTCGTTGTTTCTACCAACGATCTCGTTCAACCATAATGGATCCGGCATCCAGTTCATCTCTCATTGACAAACTCGATGGAGATAACTACGATCTCTAGAAATTCAAGATGAAGGTTATACTTCTAGCCAAAGATCTGTGGGACATTGTTGATGGCACAGAACTCAAACCAGAAGGTGATGCAACCGTCATCACCAAGTGGAAACTGAGAGATGGCAAAGCATTTGCCATGATCACCCTCAACATCAATCACACTCAGATCAGCCACATATGTGCTGCTCAGACAGCTAAGAATGCATGGGACATCCTAGCAACTCTCTACGACATTATCGAAATTACATCCAAGCTCCAACAAGATAGCAGAACACCATTTTTCAACAAATACCCTTTGATTATGTAGATCAGACTGGAAGAACTCAGAAAAATTAAGTGATTGCAAGAACAATGTTGTTTTGTCTCTAGTTTCAGTCAAATTCAGTGATTGCAAGAACAATTTAGCCATAATGGGTTGATCTTGCGTTTGCAGGCTACTGGGACATTCGAGATTATGACGTAAATGGATTCGTTTCCGCGTAACTAAGGGTGATATGATTGTTCTTCCTCCAGGAATGTTTCACAGGTTTACGATTGATGAGAACAATTATATCAAGGTAATGCAACCATGTATGAAACTTTTTCCCATCATAACGATTTCAGAATCTTGTTGATTGCAGTGCTAGTGTTACACTCTAAAGCCTGCATACTTGGGTACAGGCACTTCTCTTGTTCACAGACGTTCCATACAGGACCCAGCATGGAGCGGAGAGTGAAAGTGCTGCAAGGTAAGAAAGCCAGCCTCAACATTGGGTAACATTCGCAAATTATCTTAACATTCATAAAGTTTTTGACTACCACGAAAAAAAGCAAGCTCTTTTACGTTGCTCTCATTGTCTGGATCGTGGTACAGGAAAGAATACGTGGACAAAGTGCTGAATAACCCTGCGGCCGTTCATAGACACCGCATTACCACTCAGTGACAGCCAGTCTAGTCTATTAACAGACTTTTTCCAGCCAAGATGGTGGCTCTTGGATCTCTTATATAGCTAGTTGTCCTAAAAATATCTCTAGCGGTTGTGTCCGGACCACATAAATACCCATTTATAGATTAGTTTATATCGACATATCTCTTTTTCTAAGACGCTCCTAATTCGCAGGATATATTAGTTCGATATACTATTGATAAGTACAGTACAAAACTGATACAATCATAGAAAATGAGCGGGATTCTTTCCATTCACTTGGATAAGTTTTGTGCTTTTACAAGGCATATATTCATCTATATGATGATTCTCTCTGAAGAGCTCATAACATTCTATTTTATTACCTTTTTGAGCATTAACATGCTGCCCAATTTCTTTTTTCTTTTGGAATTAAGGGCTGCATGGAAGGTGAAATTTTCATGACGATCCCACATGAAGCTACTTGATCTACAATGCATACATAAAGCTACTTGATATTTAATATGACAAATTCCCTGAAAAATACTTACAATACCTTTCTGAATTTCTTCTCTCTTGTACAATTATATCTTAATTCACTTGAGCCTCAACATAATACATATTCTTGTCTATCGGAAATTAGCTTCAGATCTAGATGTCTTTCTATGTGCCGAAATCTTAGAAGTTATTATTCCTTCTTTGGATAACTACAACAAGAAATAATAACTTCAGAGGGCATTGTAGATCAAACAACCTGAACAATTATTCTACCCTAAAGCAAAATTTGAGGCTTGGCATATCCTTCAAACTTGTTGTGGTTTAGATCCCATACATTCTTATGTGCTGAAGGTTTGAATTCTTATGTGATGGCTATAGTCACTTGGATGATGATCATAGCTTGCCTGGAATCCTTTGTTCTTGGAGCTTTTGAGATCATTTAAGTATCTTTCTATGAATCGTGTAGATGCAAATAATTGAGGATCAAAAGGAGCATTACAAGGATTGTTAGCTATATTATGAGGAGTTGCATTACTAATTGCTCGCTACATATACTAGAAATCTTGGTGTATTACACTAAGGAATGCTTGTTTTAATTGACGTAGATGTGATTGAGGCAACTTTTGTCTAACAAATTAAAGGCCAAAAGTAAATTCAAAAAAATTATGTACATCTTTCATGAATCCATTAGTTGTTAACTATATGAGCCTGCTCGTTAGCTTTTATAGAGAGTAGTGTCTTCAGAGGTTGCTTCTCTATCTCTTATACCTCACTTACTATCTCATAAACCAAGCTTTATTTCAAACACTTGGCTAAGTGCTAGCTTGATCTTTACAATTTTTCCATGGCTATCTTTCTTGAATAGTGTCATCAACATATAGTATAAAAATTTGATGTTGAATTCATCAATCAAAAATGTGATGTTAAGAAAATGCATCATGCTCACTCACCATGAACTAAAGCCCAAGCTAGAAATTTCGAATCTAGCATTCAAATATCTTGGGACTTGCTTGAGACAATACAAGTGTTCTTTTGTTTTAAGGCAAACAAGCTTTTTGTATGAAAACACTTTGAGGTATTTACCGTAATGAATTGCATAAGATAACTTACCATCAAGTGGAGCAAATGGTGGCCTATTTGAAATGAAGTTAAGTGTAATTGATTGTCTCATCCACCTAAAGTGGGACCTTTAGAACACTCGAAAACTTCTATTTGAATTCTTGTCCATTTCATTTTGTTGAGGAGTCTTTGGGCAAGAAATTTGGCTTTGAATACCATGTGCTGTCACAAATTTTGATAGAGTCTTTAGAAATTTACTCATATTGCTTAATCTCAATATTTTGATCTTAATGTTGAGTTGGTTCTCCATCATAGATTTAAACTTGAAGAATGTCTCCTTCACTTGTTCCATGCTCTTAAGTAAGTATATCCATGTATGCCAAAAATTTTGTCATTAATAATCAATGTATCAAATGTGTTGTATATTTTTTTGTAGTAAAGATGTGTTGTAAAACACTCTTTTCCTAGAAAAGTGAACATGTGTTGTATAATGTAAAAAAATCAAGAGGTAGACCGGTTAGATTATAATTGACCAAATTATGTAAGCATCTAAATTGGATGTCCCAATCTCTTGTGCCACAACTCAATCGAAGACACAATTTGCATAACATTCTTAACTTCACGCTTATAAATAGAAGCTTCTAGCTTATAAATCCTACTATGTTTCATAATATTATGTTTTTCTACTAATTGTGTTTAGCAAAAGGACCTACCTGTCCACCTTGAGTCCCATGATCCATTAGATAACACATAATATTTGAAGATATCATAAGAGAACTCTCATCAACCTTATCAAATGTAAAGTTACCTTGGCTACCGACCTTTTATTAAAGTCATCTTCCTCTTAAAACATTCACTTGTAAAATGACCAAACCTTTTCTACTAAAAGAAATTCAACTTTGATTTGTTTTTTTCTACTACTTGCTTATTGGATCTGAACCTTTGATTCTAACTCCCTATTATCTTGCCCTTGGAACTTATATCTATAGTAAAAAGTTCTCATAATCTTCCTTGATGTTGGAAGATAATTTCTAATGTTGTATTCATGTTGGCAAGTTGATTCTCCAAGGTAGTAAGTTCTTTTTGGATTGCAGTACTTCAAGAAAAGTATTCATGGCCTCTTCCATATCCATCGGGGAGAATTTGAACAAGTTTTCCTTCCTTGATCGTAGTTCCAATGTCTTCAAGCTCTCCATTGGATGCCTAACCATCAAAGGCATTGATTAACTCATCTTCGAATTGATAGCTTTCGTTAACTTGATTCCTTAATGTCAACATCCTTGAGATATTATTGGCTTCATATATCCCTTGAAATATGTCCCAAGTCTCATTTGCTATATTGACTCTTTTGACCTCCTTGAGGAGCTCATTAAACACATTCATCTAGATGATGTGTCTAGCAAGTTTTGCCATCTTGTCAAACTTGGTTCATTTTTCTATTTGTCGAGGCTAGTGCTCCACTCCACTCCAAGCATATCATAATGTCCATCACAATTTGAAGAGACTAACAACAATTCCATCCTAATCTTCCAAATTGTCCAAATAGGATGGTTCATTGTTTGTAAGGAACAACGATTCTTGATGGTCATTTTATTAAGTTTTTATAGCTGACACATAGACCACTATCTTTCTTGCCGACTAATAACATGAGCCCCCCAAAGGGGATTTGTTGGGTCAAATATGGCCCATGCAACAATACTCCTATAGTGGTCTAGCAATCTCATTGTCTTCTTTTGGGCTCATCCTGCAAGGGAAAAGTGATTCATGAGCATTGTTGAAAAGGACATACAACTCTCAAACAACAGCTCAAAAAATACATCATGATATTTTGTCTTAAATCTTTTAAATTCTTTGCCTTCAGGAATATTTTTCAGATTAACATCAGTTTAAGCAATTCTTTAGGATTAGGCGATACATCAATATTAAAATTTTGAGTAACAAAAGCATACATATAACATTCATCTTTTAGAAAACATAAATACGATTCATAGTCAAAATCTAATTAAAGTTGACTCACCTCATGAGCAGTTAAAAGAGGTACGCATAACAGAGTGCCTTCAAGATTCAAACCTCCTTTCACCACCATCAAGAGTGCTATTTGTGATTAATGTTAGTTCGTGGTAGAGTTAGAGTGGGTTAGTGTTAGTTTCTATTAGAAGGCAACTAAGTAAGCAACTAATCATAGTTAGAAGTCCTATCCTTGTGGTTCTAACCCCTTTTTGATAGGCAAAGGGCTACTCACAACCTATTGCTACACCCTTCTAAAATCAAAAAACTTCTCATTAACCTTCGCCAAACCTCCTATAGCTAGATCTCACAAACGAGTCAGTGAGAGTACTTTATAGTTTAAGACCCTCTACAAGAGTTCCCAAGTCCCAAAAAGAGCCAAAATGAAGCCAGAACCCTTGCAGACAATATTTTTTCAAGTCTGTGTGCAACTAACTCTCGCCGGACCTCTTGTAGCTAAATTTCACTGAGATAAGCTCACACACAAGTCTGCAAGAGTTCATCTTGGTCCAGTAAGCTGTAAAGTGGTTCCAAGTGCTGAAAAAAGTAGAAAATCATCCAAAAAAGAGAACCCCCGCACAAGTAACTCTCGTTGCAAGGTCCAATAAGTTCAGAAAGACTTTTTTCATTAGTGATCAAGTTTGCGAGAGTTAGTATTAGGTATTCATAAGTTTGTAAGCTAAAAAGCGCCCAAAAAAATCATCAGACATCAATAAATAGATCTATGAGAGTTAACCTTCGCCACCTTCTACAGAGCCATATCTAAATTCAATTAAGAGGGTGAAAGTTAGTTTCCAGCGATCATCAGAGTTTTTTACTATAATATAGTGCAAAGAACTCTCGCATATCCAACCTTGCATGTCATTGAGTAACCTTGGTAGATAGGATCAATAGCAAGATCTGACTCAGATCTATCTACTATGAAAATCTCATGCTAATCAAAGCAATGATCAAAGAGAAATCAAGGGAAAACCATTGAAAAGAGGCTAAAATCGCACTAATAGCCATCAAAACTGATCAGAATCTTACATATCCAGGTTTGCTTTCCCCGCATCCATCAAGATCCAATAACCAATATCCAGTAACCCTGGACTTCTCTGACGAATGAATCTGAGATCAAGATGATTAGTACCCAGAAAAGTAGGAAATCATGTACCAAACTTTTCTCGAGTTGCAGCCGCACAGATTGAAGCAGAAGTAGGACCAACAGTAATGGACCCAATACATCAACCCATACCTATTGTATCCTTGCAAGTAGTTCGGAGGTCACCTTGTCTCGAAATGCCAAGATACGATGGGGATCAACAAATCTTATCAAGTTCCTCCAGATCTACAAACAAGCGTGCGAGATCTATGGCGAACAGACTCCTGAGAAAAAATTAAAGTTATTCCCTATGTTATTAGTAGCTGCAACCCAGGATAGGTTCTTCAACCAATCAGTCGAATAAAAGTCCACTTGTAAAGGGGTTAAAGTGGCTCTCATCACCCGCTTTAACCCAAGAAAGTTCTTAGAAGACCCGTTTCTCCTGTTAAGCAAAATTAAAATGGGGAAAACGAGAAAGGGTACAGGTTTATATTGAACGGGTCAAACATTTATGATCCGAATGCAACACGACCCAAACTCCTGATCATGTGGTGATTATGTGGTTCCTCACTGGGTAAGCATGGGTTGCCACGAAGCATCCGAAGAGTGCTTAAATGCTGGAAATAGTATGCTTCATTGCCGGAAGCCATGGAACATGCTACCAGAGAAGAAGATGAAGGCTCAGATGATGATTCAACCCATAAATATCCAACAATTCATCTTCAGGCTCATTGGGGTATGTGCTTACGCACGCAGGATGCCACGGCCCTCGCAAC
>CM055092.1:98537536-98601959 GCA_029204225.1 Diphasiastrum complanatum | reverse complement strand
TGCTTGGAATGGATGTTACTCGTTTGTAACAAAGCTTCGAGTTGGTTAAGTTTGATGTATGTCGGGCGGCTTGCTTGGAGGGAAGTCACCCACATCGGGACCCCCGATCTGGCATGGCACCAGGTTGGATCTCAATGTTGGTTTTTGGAACTTCAAGTTGGTTAAGTCTGATCGTTGTTGGCGAGTTGGCTGCTTGTATGTCTGTGGGTTTCGATGGCAAGAGTTGAAGGCTGGGAAGCTAAGTCGGGGGTCCCGGCTCCCTTTGGGATGCCTGCGCTACAGGATGACAGATGATTTCTATGTGAGCCTACATGGTGAATCCCAGAGCTAGTGATATTCCTAGGCAATGTAAATAATTGTAGACCCCTCTTAAGTAAATTAGGGTGAGCCACCTTTTGATGGTGACCTCTAGTGGAAAGGCTATTTCCACATGTAATTTCTGAATTAGTGGAATTCCCACTTAGGCTCCATATGGGCAGCCCTCTTGCTTATTTAAGGGTCCCCCTCTCTTGTGAGGGAGCTTTTAATGTATTGTCATTTCTCTTGCATGAATAAAGAAGATCTTCCATGAGTTTTTGACAATTGAGAAGCTCCTTGTTCATAGCAATTGTCTTGAGTGAAATTCTTATGAACATGCTTTGATTTCTTGTTGTGGTTGTGGCTTAATTAAATTTCTTGCTTTCTCTCCTGCAATGTGGAATGTAGATGTGGACTAGCTTTCTTGTTTCTTGTTTATGTGATTTCAGCATGCTAATAAACTATATAGGCTGAGATTGTGGTTCTGATCTGACATATTCTTCAACAATCTTCTCATCATAACACCATTCCGATCTGTGCTGCCAAACAATCTTTCTGAAGTCTCACATACAAATCTTCATGGACCTCGTCACCTTGGTTTCGACCGACGTACAGTTCTCGATTGAGGCTTCACGCTCCTTACCTGGCCGAGCTCCACGACTCACGTTTGGACCGGACCGAGCCTAGTTTCATTTACCATTGAAACACCACGACAACTCTCGACCGAGACCCCACAAGAAATATCTCATCACGTCCTGAGTTTGAAATCTCAACTGACACTTATCGATCATATCCCAACCAAGCATTTTACTGACACCTCGACCGATCATTTAGTTGATACCACGACTGATTCACTTTGTTGACATCTCGACCTTGGAAGCTCAGTCCAGAGTGTTTTAAGTCTGATCTCGATCGAAAACTTTTGTCAGATCTCGACCGAGGACATTCCCTTCATATCTTGGCTGAGCTCTTTCCATTCAGATCTCAACCCAGTGTTTTCAGTCTGATCTCAACCAAAAACTTTTGTCAGATCTCGACCAAGGGCATTCCCTTCATATCTCGACCAAGCTCTTTCCATTCAAATCTCAACCAAAACATTTGTTCAAATCTCAACCGAGTGCATTCCGTTCACATCTCAATTGAGCGCATTCCTTCTAAACCTCAACTGAGACATTTGTTCATATTTCGACCGGCGACTTTTGTCAAATCTCCTCAACCAACCCATTTGACAAATAGGAACCCATGCATTTTGAAGCTCCATACGATCGCCCACACTTTCATGTTGCCGAATCATCACATGCACGAGCCCATTTAAATGGGACTTTTGCAAATAATGTTCTGCATACTGAAAAAGTACTCCCAAGTTAGATTTACCTAAGTACGACGACAATATTGACCCTCAAAGATTGTTTCAAATCTTTGAGAATGCATGTGATGTCTATGGCGAGACATCACCAGACGGCATGGTTTAGCTCTTCTCGATGACCATGATCAATCGAACATGAGAATGATTTTTTAACGTTGATCGTGAAGATAAACGAGACTGGTCACTTTTGAAGGAAGCATTCATCAAACGATTCAAGCCATTTCATTTGATCAAAAGTCCTTTTGTCAAGTTGAGTAACATCAAAATGACAAAAGATGAGAAAGTACGTGACTGCATAGAAAGATTTAAAAGATTAAAAAGTTAGATACAAGAACAACCAACTGAATCTATGCTCATTGTTTGGTTCCTCATTGGACTGGACTCCCATGATGGATATGATATGAACTTCGCTCTATTGATGAATACACATAATTGAAACAAGCCATGTCTGATGCCATTCGAGAAGAAGATGAGAGATCGGATGTCGATGAGCCACGTGAATGAAGAGCACATCGTGTTGTCCAAGAAGCTCTACCACATGAGGAAACATGAGAACAATTATGGAAAACACAGATGGCGTTGCTTAACCAGCAACACCAACAGCAGATGAAAAACTCACAAAAGAGTTTCAAAATACTCTGAAATCTATCCAGAGCTCAATGTCGGGTCAGTTACCCACTGGCCAAATCCATCATAGATGCTAGAATACTTGGTGCCCTCACTGTCGAGGTGCACACACTGGCAATGAGTGTCCATCATACAAACCAGTCCCCGATACTTCATTGATCAAATGCGACATCTGCGACTTTATGGAACATACCTCACTCTATTGCTATTATAACCCAAGGAACTAGCCTCACAACCAGTCAGGGGGACATTATCAACCTCCGCAACACCCGTTTGTTTCACAAAACCAACACCAGCACTACTCACCACAAAACAACCAAGTTCATATACAAGAGTTTCCCAGACAGTCTAGACATGAACCTCAACCATAGCTAGCACTCTTAGGTCTACCTCCAAGGGGACAACTTGATCAAGGAGCACAAAAACATAGACATCCTCGAGAATTTGCACAAACACATCTTGTCGATAACTCCTATGATCACACATGCAATCACGATACAACACTCCCATCTGCTAGTTCTTAACCTTATCCAAGTGACAACTCTTGCTCGTGCAAACGGGATGAGTATTCCATGATCTCAAAAAGCCAAGCACAACTCACCATCCAAGATGGTTATGCTATTACCACAGGACCGTTCACAAACACGGTTTCAAAGACTATCCTAAACAACCTAACAAGATCCTCCCAGTATGTCACATATCTTCCGCACCTGTTAGAGTTCTTACCAAAGCACAACACCACCACCAAGACCAACAACAACACATTGCCAAATCAGTTGACCATCACGGAAGCCACTTGACAGCTTCCACATTACCCAGAGACTACCCAGACCCAAAAATGGAACAAAGGCAGTACAATGAATTTAGAGATGAGTTTTTGCAAGAGGAAAAACATACGGAAAGTCTGTTATCCACTCAAATCCCCGAAAAAGAGCAATCCCTATAGGGACTTGAAGTATTTTCTGACATCCTGCCAGCTCAACTCACCATGCCATTCCATAGCGCGATAAAATCTTTCACCGGGCTTCAATGCTATATCCATCGTAGTTTTTAGTTGCTTACTATTCATGATGACTAGCAGAAAACGAAAGAGATTCTTGAAATTCCTCAGATTCCTATGAATATGCTGAATATCGGTGTTGCTAAGGGGACTAGCATCACCTTGCCTCTGTCCTATAAATACTATCCCTCAATATCCACTATCCTTGATAGCGGATCAGGCGTAAATATAATGGCTTTGTCATTGGCAAAGTCATGGGGATTCCATACCCTCGATCAACCACACTACAAACTTCGCATGGCTGATCAACGAGATACAAACCCTGCCGGTCATTTATCGAATATCAATGTTCGCATTTCAGGTGTCAAATTTGTAATCGATTGTGTTATCTTAGACTTACTAAATGATGCAAATACTTATAACTTGTCCAAGCTTGTAGGCTTGAGAGAGAACGCTAACAATTCAATACTTAATAATTGATCTTCATGCATAAGATGTAGGAATATGAACAACTATTTATACTAAGCAATTAGGTCATCAAATGCATCATCCAGTTGGTTGTAATGTGTTGGCATGCATCCAGTTAGGACTTCTCAGAAATTACTTTCTTGATGAATTAGTGCAAGTCGGTGGCTTTTGGTCGTAAATAGTATGTCTGCATATTTGAACGCAAACTGTCACTTGCAGATATGAACGTAAACTGTCATGCGAAAAATGCAAAAACTGCGAAAGTCTTTGCTAATGTGATTTTCTTAACATTTGAGGCATCTGCATTTTGTGAAAAAGTCGAAGTGAGAGAAAATTCCAAAAGACAAAAATTCCGACAATCTCAACACTGTGAGCCATTTTCGAGTAGTTTTGCAAACTGTGTAAAAACACGAAGAAATTTGCAGGTCTGGATAAAAGTTAGATGAAGATTAAAATGTCGATTAGTTGATTAGTACTAGAATAATCCAATACTCCCCGTTAATCTGAATCCATGAATGCCTTGACCTTTAAACTTAGTTCTGCACAGAACTTTCTATGTGTATTCAAGCTTAATTGTTTAGTAAAATATTTGTTGTCATATCTTGTGTTTGATAGTATTGCAATCTGACCTCTTGGTCGAGAACTTTGCCTCTGACATAGTGATACTTCAGTTCAATGTGCTTACTCCTAGAATGCAACCTAGGGTGGGCTGATAAGGCGATGGCACTTTGATTATCACAAAATTATAATGACGGAGCATATTGATTTAGAATGATATCTGAAAGTAAGTTTCTCAGCCATATTGCTTCCTTTGTAGCTTGTGAGCTGCGATATACTCTGATTATGTAGAGATAGAGCTATTGAAGATTGCTTGCGAATGTTCCAGAAAATTGTACCATTGTTGCGAAAGAATCCACAAGTGGATTTATGAGCTTCCTGCTCAATTTGCATCTGTGTAACCACTGAGTAAATTGAGTTTGTCATTGTCGACTGCTCCATAACAAATGAAAAAGTCCATAATAGCTTGAAGATATCTATCTCATGACTCTAATGAGAGCCTTCCAATGTGTTATACTAGGGTCAGTCATAAACTGACTTAAGGACCTGACTGCAAAAGCTGTGTCTGGCCTGGTATAGATCATTGCGTACATAAGAGACCCTACTGTCAAAGTATAAGGATACTCACGCAACAACTCTTTCCCTTCGATTGTTTGGGGACACTGGTCCTTTGACAGTTTGAGACCTGGTTCCATTGGTGAGAGAGCTAACTTGCAATTAACCAGATAATATTTGACTAACATTTTGTAAATGTACCTCTACTGAGTAATGTAGATCAACTTTCGATATCTGTCTCTGTGGATTTGAATACCAAGGCAGAAATGAGCTTTTCCCAAATCGATCATGTCGAATACCGAAGATAGCATTGTCTTCATTTCTTTTATCAGAAGTTGACCATTTTCATCATACTATAGTTGTTGAACTGCAACATCATCATCTTCAAATTCGCCACTGATATGTTGTTCGTCAAAAGTAGATGAGCTTGGACCTGCAATGGGGATTGTCGACTGAGGAACCTCAAAGTTCAATATGTCAGATGAGTGAGACAAGTCAACTACATGGGCTTTGTCTTTGCCCTTGAGGTCGATAAACTGACCTTCCATGAAGATGACATCCCTAGTGAGTATCTTCAAATCGATGGGATTGAACAACTTGTAAGCTTGTTTGAAGTAGTGTAGCTCATGAAAATACATTTGATACTCTAGTAGTCGAGATCCTTCCTGAGATCATGAGGAATCTGAGCATAAGCAATACATCCAAAAACTTTTAAGTTCGATAAAAACTTCGAATGGTGTTTTGTCTGAGACCTTAAGTAGGACATTTATTCTGAATATAGGTTGATGTTGAAACAGCTTCAGCCCAGAAGGACTTCGGAAGTGTCGCATGTGATAACATGCATTTTGCCTATTCGACTAAGGTTCTGTTCTTAATCTCAGCAAGACCATTTGACTGAGGCAAATAGGAGGTAGTGTATTGTTTCTAAATGTCGTTGTTAAGACAGTATTCTTTGAATTCGGTGGAGATATATTCTCCATCGTTGGCGGATCTCAGTGCTTTGATTCGTTTGCCAGTTTGCTGCATGCTCTTTGAATTCTCTGAACTTGATGAAAGCTTTTGATTTCTATTAATGAAGTAAACAGCTGTTCTTTTGGAACATTTTTCAATAAAGTTAATGAAATACTTTGCATCTAGCAATGATGAGATTTGCATAGGTCCACATATATCTGAATGAACAACATCTAAAAGACCTTTTGCTGCATGCCTATGACTCGATCTAAAAGGAATCCTAGTCTATTTATTAAGGATGCAGTTATGGTAGACAGGGAGATTGAATTTACCAAAAGGATAGTCGAGATCAAGTGCTAGGGATTGTTTGGTCATGTTTGAAACATGTGCATAATTCAAGTGTCCTAAGCATTGATGCCATAGTAATGCTTTACTGAAAAGAACACAGGTTTTCAAGGCTTGACTAGAGTCGAAACAACAGTGTGCCAGCTTGAGTATCTGATATATTGAGGATAATAAGTGCAAAAGCTTTAACATTCTTTGATTTCCACTTTGAGTTGTCTGTGTCATCTTCAGGTTTTCACTTCGATACCTATGACAACATCCCACAACTTGTTGGTGATTAGCAAGGTCTTCATCTTAAATCCATTCAGCTTGTGTTTACGATAAGACCGACTTTACTTTTAGAATTGATATGGAACTTTAGTTTGTCGACATTAAGAGAGATACCGTGTTGTGCTACAATTGAAAATCAATTTTTTGATACCGAAACAAATTAATTCAAACTGAAGAATAATTTGATATCACGAAAGATATCAATTATAAGATCTTGCGCACTGATATAGTAGTATCAAGACTTAAACAATCAATGATTTGCTACCATGTTGGAAAGAAGTGTGAAAAGATAGGTCGAATGGAATTAAATAAAAAGAATTCGAACGACAAGAAAGAAAACTTATCGTGCGCAGCGAAATAAACTATCTTCCTCTTTCTCTATGCATGACTATGCCTATCAATTTTGAACAAAACAATAGTGATAAAAGTCATGTTTGATCTTATAGTAACTAGCTTTGAAATCATTAGTACTACAGTGATTACATAGCCAAACATTAAGCATTGAATTATCAGACAAATAATCAGTCACGAAGAATTACACAAGCATGCAATAAGAAGATAGTATTGATTTAGTATGAGTACAAGGAGTTGCGGATCAAGGCCGCGTACTCTAAGCTATCTCTAAGCGGCTAAATATAAATCTAAATTAAGCGCAATGCTGATAAGCAATAAGAGCAATAGCAATTTCTAAACAACTGTAAAGAAGTGAGCTAGAATGCTCAAGAGTGTCCAAGCTCGCAGGGTTGAGAGAGAACACTAACTATTCAATACTTGATGATTGATCTTCATGCATAAGATGTAGGAATATGAACAACTATTTATACTAAGAAATTAGATCATCAAATGCGTCATCTAGTTGGTTGTGATGTGTTGGCATCCATTTAGTCAGGACTTCTCAAAAATTACTTGCTTGATGAATTAATGCAAGTCGGTGGCTTTTGGTCGTAAAGAATCTGTCTGCATATTTGAATGTAAACTATCAGTCTGCAGAAACGACCATAAACTGTCATGCAAAAAATGCGAGCACTGCGAAGGTCTTTGCCAACGTGATTTTCTTAACATTTTAAGGCATCTGACATTTTGCAAAAAAGTCGAAGTGAGAGAAAATCGCGAAAGACAAAGATTTCAAAAATCTCACTTTCATGGCTGCTGACATTATGACAAAAGCTTTAGCTAGTCATAGATTTACATTTCTGAGGCAGCTGATAGAATTAAATGAGTGGACAGATACTGTAAATAAGTAGTTATGGCAGACTGTGAAGTGAGAGAGAGTTTGTTGACCAATGGTTAGGTATGTTAACCATAGTTACACTTCACAGTCACAGTTAGTTAATGTAGGATTTCAATATGACAGGTGTGGCCAGTTTCTTGGCACAAGGATCACTAGGATCTTGAAAAGGCATCTAAAATGGCCTTCTTTATGTACTCCACGTTTTGTGAATATAATGTAGCCATGCAATGGATCAAGTGCTTTTTGGAGAAATTAAGTCTCATTCTTGCTTTTGTACTTTTTACTGATTTCTATGATCATTGTGTTTGCTGTCAGATCAATTTAATCCTGTTCATTGCAATTTGTTCCTAGCCAATAGATCAGTGACAAGTAAGGTCCACACTTATTGGATTGGTGGTCCCACACCAATGGAAGCTTGTTCATTGAATTTGTTGTGGTTCCTGGAGGCGAGATTGTTGTTGGTGTGTTTTCTTGCTTATCCCTTCCATCATTTGCCAACATAATTTGTTAAGGAAGGGCCTTGGGGTATAGTAATATAGCAAACCCTATAGGAATCAATGGGTCTTCCATAGCTTGTTCATATCAACATGGAGCGCTGAAGTGAGGGATGTCTTGTAATAAAGTCACGCTACGTTGATGTGGTCAGCTTCAGTCTTTAAGGGCTGATTGATATTGATGGCAATGGATGGTAGCCCCCGATCCCAATAGCCTTGCAATTCTGCCAAAGATGTCACCAGGCCGTAGTTATCGGCAAAATATCGCACATCACGATCGAAATTGCCATGGTGTTGTTGGTAGAAGATGCGGCAGTTTGTGATCATGTCGTCTGGGTTGCAGTATTCACACTTGTCAGGTTGGGCAATAAATCTTGTTTTTAACCTTTGTGTTAGCAAACTGCTCATGACCTATTGGATAATAATAGGGATTGATGCGCATATAGATTGGTGCGTCAAGATACCGTGCCATGGAGGTTTTCCTTTGCAGAAACAGTTGATGGCACCATGCTAGTTGTGGATCAAGGAGTTTGATTTCTTTATGGGTTTGACAGCCGTTGAGGTTCAGAAAAATATATCCGCCTCGCTCCTTAGGTTGAAACTTCTTTGCAACTCTTGAGAGATCTGTAGGTCCTTGCTAGGCTCATTGGGAGTGATCTTATGCCTTACTGATGGTGCTTCAACTGCCAAGGTATGTTCCTATTGTGGATTGGTTTTAGGGGAGAGGGGTGGGGAAGGATTGGATTCAGCAATGCATTGAAATCACGAAAAACTTGGGATTGGATGAAGGGAAAGTTAGTTGTGTCAATGGGGTTAGAAGCGGAAGAGGGGAGAGGGCGTTGGGAGGAAGTACCACCAATGCTTTGCGGGTTGGTTGTTGGAGGAGCTATGTGTTGGATTATTCTCCTACTAATTGACTAATTGACATATTAATCTTCATCCAATTTTTATCTAGACCTGCAGAATTCTTCGTGTTTTTACACAGTCTACAGAACAACTCGGAAACGGCTCACAGTGCTTTAGATTCAACTCATTTTGTTGGACTAAATCCCTCACAAAATGGTACTGAATGCCTATATGTTTGCTTTTCTTATGAAACCTTGCATTCTTACTCAGAAACAAACAGCCTTGATTATCGTTATAGAGAACCATTCTTGAGATGTCAATGTGAAGTTCTCCCAGCAAGTTCTTAATCCCTTGATACTCCCATGTATTCTACTTCGGTCATGGATAGGGTTGTGGAGTTTTGTTTCTTACAGCTCCAACTGCCACATGATGCTCCCAATTTGAATATGTATCCACAAGTGGATTTCCTATCATCAGTGTCCCCTCCGCAATCCAAATCTACATACCCTATCATTGGTTCATTGATGGCTTTATACTCAAGTCCAAGCTTGGCAGTTCCTCTTAAGTACCTCAATGTTCTTTTTGCTGCCTGCCAATGTTCTTCCCCTGGATTCACTAAAAACTGGCTGAGTTTTGTGACTGCTACTGCAATGTCAGGTCTCATCATATCATGGCATACATCAAGCTCCCAATCAATCTTCTGTATGGTCATCTCATCATGTATTCCCTCCCTTGATCATTACTGGGACACATTTCTGTGTTGAGTTTTACATTTGGGTCCAAGGGTACTCCCACAAGTATACATTCATCCATTCTGAATTTATTGATTATTGATTGAACGTAGATACTCGAATTTTCCCAAAGTAACCCCCTTTTCCCTGTCCCTCATGAATTGGATTCCCAAGCAATAATGTAAGGGTCCTAGATTCTTCATTTCAAATACATTCTTCAATCCATTTTTGAATTTGTTTAGGTCTTCCTTCTTGTTGCAAACTATGACAAGATCATCTACATATAAAGCAACAACCAAGAATAGTCCATCTTCAATCTTAACATACAGGCCGGTGTCGGTCTAGTATCTTACCAGTCCATGCTTTATCAAGAAGTTGTCTATCTTCTGATACCACATTCGGGATGATTGTTTTGAACCATATAGCACCTTCTTCAGTGCACATACCTTCTTCCTGTCGTCTGTGAATCTCTGTGAATCCTACGGGTCGTTCCATGAATACCTCCTCCTCCAGCTCCCCATGTAAGAACGCAGTTTTACATCCATCTGTTCGATTTCCATATCATGAATAGTGGCCCATGCTATCAATATTCTAAGAGAACTCAACTTTACCACTGGTGCAAACGTTTCCATATATTCTGTCCCTTCAACTTGATTGTATCCCTTTGCGACCAATCTCGCCTTGAAACTCTCAACTGACCCATCTGTTTGATATTTCACTTTGAATACCCAATAACATTCCACTATCTTTCTTCCTGGTGGCAGGTCAACCAGCTCCCAAGCTTTATTCTACATAATCGATTCCATTTCTTCTTTCATTGCTTTGTTCCATGAGTTCCTCTCCAAACTGCCCTGTGCTTCCTCATAGCTACTTGGTTCTTGTATTCCCTTTTCTTCTGCATCTGTGAAGAACATTATTTCATCAAATCTTTCAGATAAACTTCGCTCTCTTTGTGACCTCCTGGGACCATCCCTGGTTTCTTTTATTGTGTGCTCGCCCTGTGACCCTTCATGATCCTGCGCATCGCATTCCTGATTGTATTATTGGTCCTCATCTTCTAGGGCCCCACTTCCTATATCTATCTATTCTGTCCTATTGCTACTCGTTTCTTCCCCTACTTTTGTGCATTTTTCCTCTTCTTCGAAAATCACATCTCTTGATAGAGTGACTTTATGAGTAATTGGATTATATACCTTGTATCCTGAAGCATTGTCTGGATACCCTACTAAAGAGCAAAGATGAAGTGTATGATGTCTTTGTGAAGATGAAGAATGAAAGGGAGAACCAATTTTCCACAACGATCAAGTGCTTAAGGAGTGACAATGGTGGAGAACACATATCTACCAAGTTCAAGGCTTTTTGTGATGAGCATGGGATCAACAGGCAGTACACAACTCCAAGCACACCACAACAAAATGGAGAGGAAGAATAGGACTTTATGTGAAAGTGCCAAAGCCACCAGGTTAGGTGCTAATCTTCCAAAACGATTTTGGGATCAAGGCTTTGTTGTGTGCTAACTTTCTATGCAATAGGTGGCATATTGGATGGAAGAACGCCTTTTGAGATGCTATTCAAGAGGAGGCTGCGTGCCAACTTTCTTAAAACTTCTAGATGCACTTGCTATGTCAATATAACTTATATGGCCTTAAGCAAGCACCAAGGGGCTGGTATGCTAAGTTTAGCACTTTTTTACTCTCTCAAGGATTTTCTATGAGTGAGTATGGTCATTCACTTTATTATAGGTTTTCTGGAAGTGATGTTACCATTTTGCTAATCTATGTGGATGATATCATCTTGAGTGGTGGAGACAAGCAAGATGTGGAGGATATTAAGAGTGCTCTCAAGAAGGAGTTACATGTGCATGATCTTGGTCATTTGCATTACATTTTAGGAACAGAAGTGATTAGATCTTCTCAATCTACTTTCATTTGTCAAGAGAGCATTCTTCACTTATCATCTTCATTTTGAAATTCCACATGTGGAAATCATCACATTAAACTTATTGATCAAGCAAATCTCTGAAGATGTTCCTTACATAATGAATGATCTAAGAAATTGTAAAATAGTCTTAAATACTATAATAGTTTGGACCTATGGCTCTGATACCACTTTGTTGGATCTATATGAAGTGGAATGATTGTGTCTGAATATACTATTTATCAGCTTTGATACCACCCTCGCTAAATGCGATATTTAGTCAAGGAAAAAACTCAACATTAAATTATGACAGGATCTTTACCAATTTGTTGATTCAGTCTATTACTTGGATCGACCAAAGGAATATCCTTGTAGGTGTCGAAGACAACCATGAAGGGAGAAAAATAGTTTGGTGTCCAAGACAGCCACACTTCATTCATTACGATGCTGCGACAAGAAGAGACAAGAAGGAACGAACCTTCCAGTTCCTCTATTGTCGACTCTCACGCCTTATACACCAACAAGTATTCGAACAAGTAGAAGAAGAGAGGCTCAAGGCCAAAAAAGCCAAATCATGAGTTGACACCATATTGTCAAGAGCAGTTGAAGCCGCCGACAAAGAAGAAGCTATTCTGCAGATACTGCAAACGAACCAACCATGAGATTCACGATTGTCACATTCTACAAGCCAAGGACAACAACAAAGGGCAATTGAATCATATGGCAAAGAAACGGATCACGATGCATTCATGACAAGCCATCAAAAAGCATCAGACGATACCTCATGGTTTCTTGATCCGGATCCACTCACAGCATATGACTAGCCATATCGGCTGTTTCGAATCCTATACAGCTTACAGTTCAAGAAATTAGTTCACTTGGGTGACAATAGCACACAAGCTATTAGAGGTGAAGGTACAATAAGATTAAGGTTTGCAAATGATCAATTCAAAATACTTGCAAGTGTCCTTCATGTACCAAACCTTTTTACAAATTTGCTCTCAATTAGCAAAATTACTGATTTAGGACACAAAGTAGAATTCGAATCAAATCAGTCTAAAATAGTCAATAGGATAAGCAAGATCTTAGCACTCGAAAAGAGGTATGAATATTTGTACAAATTAAGTCATTGCTTTTATGTCTCTAATCAGGCTCTAAATACTTCTGTACATATCAATAAAAGTTTATTTTGCATTATGGACTTGGTCACTTAAATCATTCTTTTGTACAGCACATTTCTAGACAATCCATTGTTCTTGATCTCGACTATCCAGATAGGAAAGTCAAACTACCTATCTAGTCGGTAAATAGTACAGGAAACCATTTACATCAAGCCATCAGCATTTTGCTAGAGGATTTTAGATATTGTACATATAGACATTTGTGGCCCAATGTAGAATCCTTCATTAAAGAGTGCAAAGTACTTTATCATTTTTATTGATGAATTTTCTAGAAGGACGATGGTGTAACTCCATCAAGAAGAAATCAGAAGCTTTCAATTGCTTCAATATCTTCAAAGAGCGTGCAGAGAAAAAAACTGGTAAGAAGATCAAAGCTCTGAGGTCCGACATGGTGGAGAATATATCTCTACTGAATTCAAGAAGTACTGCCAGAGCCAAGACATTGAACAATAGTTTATCACTCTCTATTCGCCTCAATCAAATGACTTAGCCGAGAGGAAGAATCGTACTTTGGTCGAGTCAGCCAACTGCATGCTGGCACATGCATCTTTGCCAAAGAGCTTTTGGGCTGAAGTTGTTTCCACTGTAGCTTAGATCCAGAACAAATGTTCAACTAAGGCCCTCTCAGGAAAAACACCCCATGAGGATTGGATAGGACCTAAGCCGTCATTGAAGAACCTACAAGTATTCAGTTGCGTCGCCTACGTGTAGATCCCAAATGAGACGAGGAAGAAATTCGACTTCCAATTCAAGACCATCCTGATTGGTTACACTTCCTTTGACAATACTTATAAGTTGTATGAACCCGATACTCAACAGATTTCATTCAGAAGGGATACAGTCTTTATTGAGGATCAATTCATTGACTTCAACGACAAAAGTAAAGTTTCATGCCAACCTTTGATACTTGCCATGTCAGAAAGGGTGAACTCCTGCAACTTTGTCACAACACGAACAAGAAACGAAGGTCGAACGAGAACAATTCGCGACAGTCAACATCCCTTGACTCAAAGCACGAACGATTCGCGAATCATCCGTGAATCGTAAACACACCTCCAGGACCGCAAACCACAAAGGGACGCAAAATGAAAGACTATGAAAGAAACGAAAAGAACAAAAGCAAACAGGAGATTAGGAAACAAACGAAGAGGAATCTTTCATGCTGACAGCTGGCAGCTCAGCGGGCTTGGAGTTGTAGACTTCACGCCCAAGTGAAATGAGAGACAATTCTATATAACACAATATGGCTACAACAATCTAGACAAGAGTAGCAATCAGTCTTGATGGCACAAATTACAGAATCTGGAAATTCAAAATTAAAACACTTTTGAAAGGCGAAGGCATCTGGTCGGTGACCGAACTCTTAGAGGTGCAGCCTCCAGAGGGAGACCCGAGGAGATTTGAATGGATCAGGAAAGGATGAGCGCGCAATGGCGATCATCGTTTTGTCCATAAATGAAGATCTACTCATGCATATTGAAGACTGCTAAAGCAACCATGTAGCATGGGAAAGATTGAAACAGAAGTATGAAGTGAGGACTACAGCTTCAGTCATGCACCTTCATAATCAGTTGCAATCAATACGGTGGGATGGCAACTAGTTGGATCAGCACGTCGAGAAGATCATAATGATCTTCGCCCAACTTGCTGCATCAAGATAGGAGCACCAAGTCCCAGCACCACAGCAGCTGATGTACTTCATGAAATCTCTACCGACGTCCTATCAACCGCTGAGAATGCTCATACTGAGTTTACCAGATATGACATTCGACAAAGCAGTTAATCTTGTCGCTAATGAGAGACTGATGAGAGACGAAAGAGAGTGAAGCAGTGATCAAGAAAAGGCTCTCTTCATGAAAGAAAAGAAGAAAATTAAGAACAAGCCAAGATTCGAAAAGACGAAGTCCTTGAATCAGCAATCTTTTTCCTGCGATCACTGCCACAAACCAGGACATATGACCAACAAATGCTGGTTCAATCCAGCAATACCTTGCATGCACTACAAGAAGAAAGAGCATTCTGCATACGATTGCAGATTCAACCCAAAAAGAAAGAACAAAGCTGAAAAGCTAATGTTGCAGATTCATCGAAGATGCTGACAAAGGTGACGAAGCTTTCACGATACTCTATGAAGCTTCAATGAGCTACACTGAACATGACTATGATGTAGTCATTGGTTCAGGAGAAACATATCACATAACCGGCAACAAAAAGACCTTGATCAACTTCAAAGAGCTCGAAAACAACAGAGTAGTGATTCTAGGTGATGGGAACAGACACGATGTCAAAGGCATCGGCACTCTACAGCTATGAACACTGTCAGGCCAAGCAGAGCTGCCAAGAGCACTCTATGTGCCCTCACTCAGAAAAGATCTACTATTTGTCTCCAAGATGGCAGATCTTGGCATTCAAGTTTTGTTCGACGACAACACTTGCCGCATGATCGAGAAGATGACAAACAAGTTGCTGACGGTCGGATGTAGAGAAGCAAACCTCTACCAGGCCAAGATAATCAGCAGCTTTGATATCATATTAAATGCATCAGAAAATGAAGATCAGCTCTGGCATAGGAGAATGTATCATCTGAACATGAGGAGCTTGTATGACATGAGCAGAAAAGACATAGTCACAGGTCTCAAGATTTCAAGGCCCGAAGTTGAATTCTGCGAAGCTTGTCAGAAAGACAAGCAACATCGGAATCCATTCACACATGAGGGAAGAAGACCCAAGGAAGTTCTTGAGCTCATCCACTCTGATGTCTGTGGATCGATGAAGATGGATTTGCTCTCAAGTTTGAGATACTTTCTAACGGTCATAGATTATTACAACCGGATGACCAGGATCTACTACTTAAAGAAAAAATCTGAAATGTACGACTTCTTCAAGAAGTTTGTGGCATTTGCAGAGCTACACACCTCAAAAAAGATACAGATCCTTAGATTTGACAATGGAGGTGAATACAAAAGCAAAGAATTCTCAAGATTCTGCGAAGAACAGGGGATTGAACACCAATTCACTCCTGCATACACACCAGAATACAAGGGTGTTGCAGATGTAAAAATGTCAAAATCATGCTTGATCTAGGCCAAAATCATGTACATATTATGTTTACACATGTGTGGAGCCTGTTCCCACGTGTGAATTAAATGCATTTGTCGTTTAGATGAGTCATATAGGTTGTACATACCATTTCATTTGAGATCTAGTGGCTAAAATGGCCAAAATCTAGTTTTCTAGCTATATGCCACTTGGCATCATTTTATTGGTAGGAAAAGATATTTCAAATGGATAGGAGTGATCTCACACGTGCCAAGGATTGCTCACATGTGTCAAAACATCAGTAGTAGCTGAGATCCAACTTGTAGTAGATATTTGTGCAAGTCCCTATAAATTAGAAAAATTGCCTAAATCAAGGGAGGTGGCTATAAGTTAGAAAACTTGGTCCATGTGCCATATTGATGATTATTGGTGGATCCTTTGATGATAGGCACTCTCACACGTGCCAAATCAGCTGAGTAAGCATCAACACTTGTGTATATATGGTGGCTCAGTTGGCCATAATTGACGTGGAAGCTAAATCTTGGTTTTGGGGCAATTCTAGTGTTTTCTCTCTATTTGTCTTGTGTTTTTATGCATTGATTGGGTTCTAAGCTTAGTATACTTTATTCTCAGCCTAATGTCCGTACTCTGACATTTTTTTCACACGTGTGAAACCAGCAAGTACAAGTTTTGATCAATAATGATTGTTCTTGTTAGATTTATTCATCTAGATTTGATCTAAATGCTATCTAATCTTGTGTAGATTGATAGGTTGATCTAATCTAACATCCAATCACACTTGTGGATTTGATTCAGATCTATTCTTGGTCCACTTTGCTGTACTTTGACATGGTATTAGAGCCAAGTACAAGTGCATTTAAGACATGAATCTAAAACTATTCCCAAACCATGGCAACCTTGTGCTTGAGGAGGATGAATGCAACTTATCTTTGATGGCTTCCTTAACACAAACATCTAATCACAACACATGGTGGATTGATAGTGGGAGTAGAAAATAATAATAATAAAATGCAAAGTAGGGTTGGAAGTGTTGTAAGTTGCGTAGATTCACACAGTGCTTTGTCTATCAAGAGGTCAAGTACTTCATCACATTGTTCATTCGATGGCAACAATCATGATGATTTGCAAGTCAAACAATACAAACGCAAGGAAGTTTGTGTTTGGTCTATTTTCAATTGCTCATAGCCCAAATGTTGGAATTTCTTGCAAGTCTTTTTGGAAGTTCTCGCATTTGGTGATTGTTTCTATGTTTGTTGTTCATATGCTTGATTTATCTTGTGGAGCTCATTGTTGCTTACTTTTTTGTTCAATTAAAAAGCAAAGATCTACTTATAGTTGATTTAGGTCCTTTAAGGGACGAGGGTTGTATCGTTGCCTTTGGCTTTGAAGATCGGAGTACAATGAGAAAGGATAATTGCCATACCAGGTGGTTTAGAAGACTTAAATATGAGATACTTTCAAAGCAGCGCTTGCGGAAAACATTTTTTTCAACCTTACATAAAACCTACTGGGCATTACACCCATTAGGCTTTTCAAAATGTTGAAAGCTCAAAACCTAAAAAAAAAAAAATTTAGGCGGCCAAAAGCCTAAAAGTGAAAAATTTAAGACTGCCAAAAGCCTATAACTGAAAAATTCCAAAGGTCGCTAAAAGCTTTTAATATTAAATTTCTAACATATTGGATGATTACAAAACATTGCGAAAATCCGAATATAGGTTTTTCTCAAATCCAAAATCTACATTGTTTTGTGCTCTAAAAAGTAAATATTTTCCAACAATTTTAACTCACAAATAGCCTAATCAGAATGATATCAGTGAGCTTCTAATGTTTTGAAAATTATCATTATTGATAACACAATGTAACATAATGCAAAATATCACATACATAGATATTGGCCTCAGAAGATCATTGATTATGTATGTGAAACTTAGATATCACGTTCAATTCAAAAATTTCAGCTCAAGCCTCAAACATTATTGCCTCAAGTCTCCAGAAATCAGCTAACTAACAATAATCAAATGAATGTCAAACAAACAGGGAATACAAAATTGATAAGACATTAGCTAACAAAAATATGATAAAAGAAAATATTAAATATTTTACTAGAGTGTTAACTGCATTGCATATAGAACTCAAATCCACTATAAGTAATAATTAAAATGTCAAAATCTAATGACATTTAAATGTGATACTACTTGTCGGACACCCAAACAAGCATTTATGCATTGATAGGCATCAAGCTTGCTATGTGTCATCTTTGAATGTACTAAGATAACCACTTACAATGATTCAAATCAATTCTAACAAAGTAGTCAAAATGTTAAACTTTTTAAATAGAAAGTTAAACAATGAATCATACTATGAGACGCTTTATAAGAAAAACAAACATATATAATAACAAAAATTACAATTTATATCAATCATCATGTGTACACAAAATATGTACACCAAAGATCTGATCTCATCATAGGCCATTTACAAATTTTACACGTTTAAAAATTTGAAAAACTATGATGATGAAAAGTTATATTTTTACATACCATAATGTAAAGAAATCATACCTGGACTGAAGAACTAGGTTCACAATAACCATATATATGTCGGCTGGTTGACGTATCTTTTTTTCACAATTCGATAGCGTGAGAAAAATCCATGGAATCGTCTAATGGAGGGCCTTCTATGCATATACGCATAAGAGCATCAACATTTGAAGTAGACAAAGAATCACGTAATTTATCTTTGATCCAGTTTTTCATACTAAACCCTCTCTCACATGTTGCAGTGCTGGAACATTGTAACAAAGCAACTTTAGCTAATTTCAACATATTAGGGTATTTTTCTCGCCAAGTTTCATTAGGTCCAATGTTCAACCAAGTTTCTCTCAAACTCTTACCTTTCCATTCATTTGAAACTTGCATTTTAAATCTGGTAAACTCTCGTCTAAATGATAAACTATCTATAAAAGGTTCTACAGTTTCATTATTGTTTTCCAATTTTTTAGATTTTCCATAAAAGTTTACCAAGTTATCAACATCATCATCACCAAAGCTTTTCAACTCACAATATCCACCCAAAGGAAAAACACAAGGAGATAAAATTTTCAAGGATGAAAGAATTTTACTATCTTTAAAACATTTCTTCAAATTTTTTATGATAAAACTCAAAAACTATTTCTGAAAATCTATAGCACTTTGTAAGTTAGTTCCATCAATATCTCTATCTATCACTATACTCATATAGAAGTTACCTTTAAGTGCTCCTCGTAATGCTGCAAGATAACCCTTCTTAGGACCATAATCAGGAATAATAGAATATCCATGACTATCCATTTGATAAGAATTAATGTCAATAATAGGATCTTCAATAAACTCTTATTGAATGGTACATACTTCACTCTCAACAAGACCAGAGACAGTGGTAACATCCACAAACTCCATTTGAAACATCTTACTAAGAAAATTCATGTATCCTAATATATCAACCAAAAAATGAATGGAATAAATAAATTTAAAATTAGCCACTTTAGATTTCCTGCCATCCTTCACAACCTAGTCAGAAATCTTATGTGATTCAGACTTTGCATGATTTTTAATAGCACTAAGTTTGATATTTATAGAACCATTTCTACCATATTCTGTACGATTATTAGGATCTTTTTCACACCATGTACAGAAAACATGACCAATGGTTTTATCGAATCTAACCCATGGAAATGTGTCCTTCCAACTAGGACACCAAGCTTTGATAGCTTTTTTTATTTGATCAACTTCCTCTATGGATTTTCCATCTAAATTAATATCAGTTAAATCAATAGGATCATCAGTAGAACTACCTACTGCACTTGGAACTTTATTAGACGTATCAGGAACATTAACTTTTTCAAAGCCAGGAATACTGAAAAGAGTCTTTTGACGTTTAGACATGATCTACGAAGCGATAAAACAAAATATTATAGACCTAAAGGGATATACTTTAAAACAGAAGATTTTTGACTAAAAATAGATAAGTAGATTGTAGAATGAAACTACAGTTAATGAACTTCGATTTGAAATAAATAAAATTGTAGCATAACAAGAAAACTAAGTAGTGAGAAACTTCAACAATGTGAGGGTAATATCTGGAGCAAAACTAGCACAATTACTCACTACATGAAAAACAGATTACATGGTAAAAGTTCCTAAAACCAGCATAGATCATATTAGTCATTAGACATAAAGTTTCATAGATATCAATAATTTTTCTTACAACTGAAGATGACTTACAAGTTATAGCATCTGCTGAATGCTTGCATTGCTTCATAACCACACAACAACAAGAGTGACTGCTTCATAACCACAAAACACCAAACATGATTTAGACTCCACTGTCCAGAGAGCTCAAAGAGCACCAAAACTTGAAAGAGAGAGAGAGAGAGAGAGAGAGAGAGAGAGAGAGAGAGAGAGAGAGAGAGAGAGAGAGAGAGAGAGAGAGAGAGAGAGAGAGAGAGAGAGAGAGAGAGAGAGAGAGAGAGAGAGAGAGAGAGAGAGAGAGAGCTTATTCTTTCCTGGGGGGTTGCCTCCTGCACCAAGTTCTAATTTGTAAAATGTTTAAGACTAAGAAAAAGCTTAGAGACTGCAGGAATTTATACTTTACAATGCATGAAAAAACTCTGATTTCAAAATTTAGAGAGTGTCATTTCAGCCTCCAAAGAAAAGCAAGGTGTCTTATTTATTGATGCCCATTACTGAATCTTGAATCCTAATGCACTAATAGGGAGACTAGAGGTCACTGGACTCTGGAGCACACAGTGCACACGCAAGCTGTAGCCAACACAAGCCTTAGTACTAGTTAGTAGCAATTTGTAAAGTATTGACTAGTCACTAACAACTTACAAGTATTGGATGAACTGCGAACATGTTCACATATCATAGACTATAGTGCTGGAAATTCAAACTTCAGTATCTAGAAGATTCAAGAAACATTCAAGAACTTAGAAATCTCAGAAATTTGAAACAAAGCTTCTGCTATTGAGAGACAATGAGAGAGCTTTCAGCACTGAATTAGCAGTAAGCATTCACGATTCCACACTGTAGTGACTGCACAGTGCATTTCCATAAGGAGTGCTCCAGAGTCCACTGGTACTTACTACTAGCGCAGCCAGAATTCGCTGAAAAATGAGAGCTGAAAACCAAAAGTTCAAACTTCTAAATTCAAGAATCTGAAAACAGAAGATTCTAGAAACTTAGGAGTCAGAATAATAGAAACTTAGGAGTCAGGACTCAGAAGATTTGAGAGGGAGGCTAGCAATTGGAGGCTGGCCGCTGGAGCTCTTTGAGACTCTGAATCGCGATGGAGAGAGAGGAAGAGTGTGCGCCCTGCAGCAGCGTGCTCACTACTCAGCTGATCCTTCTGAATCTTCTGATTCGCGATGGATAGGAGGTCACAGACTTCGATCGAGAGACAGACAACCCGCAAAACTTCAAGCCACAGAAGTTCTGATTCGAGAGAGAGATGAATCGCGAAGAATCACGGACAGACTGAGAGGGGGAGAGAGAGAGAGAGAGAGAGAGAGAGAGAGGAAGCGCACGAACCTAGAAAGCGAAGGCCAAGAGAGTACTCAGTAAACCACTGTAGAGAAAATTCGCACGGGGGGGGAACAAGTGGCAGGGCGGGCATTGATTGGCCATTGCCAAGTGGCAAGTGTCGTTGGAAGTGGTGAGAGCTATTTAATGCTCATGACTCATGAGTCATTGCAATTTGCTAACTTAAAAGTTAAATTTTAATACATAAATTTAATATAATCATAAGCAGGCTGCAGGATTCATGAACATTGAATCAAGATTCATGAAATTATGATTCATGAATCACAAGTTACGGGCCATGGGCCATGGGCCATGACTGACTCGCCAATGGCCATGAGTTGGAATTTAGACTCGTGAGTCGCCAGTGGCCACTGACTCGCGACTCGAGACTCGTGACCATGCTCATTCGGAGTCATTGCTTCAAATTTCAATGCTCGACAATGCTAAGTCCTGACTCTTGACTCCTAAGGTGGTCACTGGTAGACTAAAATTAAAAACCTATATATCTTGAAATTGATAGGCTAAAAACTTTTTTTTTTTTAAATTTTTAAAATTTTTAAAGCCAAAAACCTATGTTAAAAATATGAATAGGCTTTTTACATATAAGTAATTAAACTTGTAGGTTTTGAAAAACTACCCAAAAAAATTTCTTAGGTGAATTTTGTTTTTTGTAGGCTTTTTAACATGGATTATAGGTTTTTGGCGAGCACTGTTTCAAAGTCATAAATTTGCAGTTTTTATTTACATGTTTTTTTGTCTTATTATATCAAAACATTATAATGAACAGCATTAAAATGATCTGACAGCAAACACAATGATCATATAGAAATCATTCAATAGCCAAGCGATCAAGCGGAAGGCGCATAGCAGCTTGAGTTTCATGACGGAGAGCGAGGGGAATATGAAAGTAGAGCCTTGGACGAGGGAAGCCCAAGTGAAAAGCTCCGAGGACGTCAAGGGAAGAAATCCAAGACCAAGCTGAAGCAGAGGGCGAATGGGTGCAGAAAGAGGAGGGCGATCTTGAGACGACTGAACCAGCGCATGACAAGAACGTTGGTGACGGGCAAGACCTCCTCTAGGAGAGAAGAAACGACCACAAGCATGGCAAGGAACCCGTTCAGGGGGTTGAGAAGGCAATGCAACAAGGGTCGAAGGAGGTTCACAACCAAGCGAGGGGGCAACAATGCCATGGGAAGAGGTGGGCGAAGGAGAAACAGAGGGTGTTGAGGCAATCTTCTTATTTCTTTGTGTTCCCTTTGGAAGGTGAATAGCTTGAGGGAAGGTGCTCGGGCCTCCTCTTGCCTCCTTTTCATAGGCTTTTCATTGTGGCATGTTTTATTGATTTATTGCCTAGTTAGCCACAATCATTATTTACTATTTCTCTTTGGGTGTTAGTTTTTGTTGTTCATATGATTGATTTTTCATGTGGAGCTCATTGTTGCTTACTTTTTTGTTCAATTAACAACCAAAGATTTCCTTATAGTTAATTTAGGTCCTTTAAGGGATGAGGGTTGTATCGTTGCCTTTGGCTTTGGAGATCGGAGTACAATGAGAAAGGATAATTGTCATACTAGGTGGTTTAGAAGACTTAAATATGAGATACTTTGAAAGTTATAATTTTGCATTTTTTATTTACATGTTTTTTGTTTTATTATATCAAAACATTATATTTTTAGAAAGTATGTACTTGTTAGTGTAATCTCTTAGCTCCCTTCAAGGCTAGCAAATGTTTTAAGCTTAGCAATAACTACAAGCTAAATAGTGATTAAGGCTTTTACTAAGTACTAGGCCATAGTGTAGTAATTCTATGTGCACAAAAGACTTTGGTTAATACCTAGAGGCTTCATGATTGAATTCCATGTAGATTGAAACATGTGAAAAGTGCTTCTTTCCATTGAGCAAATGAAAAATATCCTAATCAACTTCAATGGACTGACTTTGCCTTTCATGTGAAAGACAAATCAGCGTTTGGCAAATGGCATACATCAGTTCTCTCCCAATCAAGGAAGGCAAAAGCTTCCATGGCTCATCGTTTTGTGAATGATTATTAATTATTCTGAGGTGAGACGCACTAGTGTCACTGACTGAGCGTGGGTTAAAAGAGTGGTTGTGCAGGCTCTTCTGCCACTTGGGAGCGAAGAACAAAAAATCTTTACAAACATATCTCTCGCTCTCTCCCTCTCTCACCATATCTATGATTCATCATGAGAAATACGAAGATACGAGATATGAGATGCACAAAAGGATGGGCTTACTCCGCCTTCCTGCAAAGTATAAATTAAATGAAGCCACTATAAGTTGCTACTTCAAAAAGCGGACCTGCGCAGGCAGAGAGAGACTGTGTAGGTGTGTCTGTATGAAAAAAGACGCACCCTTTCAAAAGGCGATAGGAGAGATTAGAAACTTTCAACATCATGCAGCAGCTCGATCGCTATTCTATCAACCCCAACTTCCACTCCAGGCTCGTCACACTTGTGGCAGTACTCTTCTATATTGCCTATGTAGCAGTTCCGAATATAGATGCCAGGATTGTCAAGCTCACTTATTACTGGATTGCTGTTGAGACAGATTACCCCTCCGGATCGGATGTGTCCATCAAGGAGTGCACCAGTGGCCAAGTGATTGCCAAAGTGTCCAGCCAATATTGGAGTGCAGTGCACATGGAGGGAACTGGTAAACTGCGTGATGGTAGCTTCATCACCTGTAACGACGACTCCTGTCACTGCTACGGGAAAGCGCCTTACCCTGTGGGAGCCTGGGATAATCCCATCAAAATCTACTCATCCCTTGCAGCGAACGACATTCCCCCTCACACTCGTGTCTTCGTGAAACAGCTACAGGGAGTAAAGCTGCCCAATAAACAAGTCCATAATGGCTGCTTTGAAGTTGATGACCAGAGCTGGAGCTTCGGCACCAGCCACGTTGATTGGTATGTCTACAGAGAAGGCAACTACAAGATTCTGGACCAAAACCTGAATGGACTAGATTCTGTGGACATAGAAGTCGGCTCCAATTGCCAGCTACTAGCCTACGAAGAGATGTAGCTCCTGCTGCCTCCCCCAATGCATGTATGCAGCTCTGTCAGGTCCAAAAGGCACTTAAGCCTCACTTGCACTTTCAAGGCTTCTATTCCTACTTCAAACTTTTGCATATAATTAGAAAGAAACCGTACAAATATCTAGAAAGGTACAGCAATAGTATAGCTCATGGATTATATGTATCCTATCGCGCATCCTCATCTATGTAATTTATATATGTTTGAATGTCAAATTTATCAGTGGAAGCCATTCTTTGGTGTCTCCATCCACTTTAATCTTGAATCTCATTTTCTCTCTCTTCTACATGTCCTTGATCACATCAAAAGAGCTTAACATGGATGTATAGGAGCTTCAAGAGCTGATCAGAGTAGGTAAATATGTGTGCAAGGCTTCAAGGTAGAGTCATTCATTCACATCCTAAAAGAACAATGTCGTGAAGAACCATAGGTCAAACGATCTAAGGGCAATTTTATATAATAGAGCTATGAAATACTCTTTTAGGATTGGTTGATGTCTTACTCCATGTTTCAAATGATGGTGTCACTTTTTTTACCCCTAGTTGGTGGCATCCTATGTCGCATGAATGCATGGGACGTCGTCGAGTGGTAAGTGCCATTAAATTTCTTGATGAATCTAGCTAAGCTCTCACTTGTGGATGAGTTTAATTGGCATGTTCAACACGCTTCGATTGATCTCCAACATGCGGAAGAGCTTGCCACTTAGCTATAAGAATTGCGCTAGCTCTAAAGCTCGGTCTAGGACCTGCACAACCTCTTGGTGATTGCAGACACCACATGTCACTCTAAAACTGCAATGGGTGGACTACTTGAGAAAAAGCACGCATGAATAGAACAACTATCTCTCTTATGAGTGATGGGAGTTGTTGAATGCTATTTGATTTTTGGCTAGGTTGGATTTTGTCGGTTTTATACTATGATAGATGGTTATTCCAAATGCACTTAAACTAAAAAAGACCTAGAAAATAAAATAGAAAGCAAAATAGTTTTGATCCGAAATGATCCAAAACCCAAAATTTTCCTCAAAAAAAAAATAACAAAACAACTTCAAACTCTTCTAATAAAAACAGTAGGAAAATTGATTTTCTTTGAAAAGTTTTTCCTAACAAAATTGATCCATGAACATTTTATAGCAAGAGATTTTTGTTGATGGTTACAAATGGTATCAATGTATCTAGGAAAACGTTTTCCTAGTTACAAATGGTAGCAATGTATCTAGGGAACTAAAGGTTTCCCTAGATGAAATTGATCCACATACATTTCATAACTAGGAAATACATTTTCCTAGTTAGAAGGGGCTTATAAGGCATCCAAATTCATTTCTAAAAATCGTGTGAAACTAGGGAATTTCACGTTTTTCCTATGTAGGAAACAATGCTTGCCAAAAACCTATAATCCATGTTAAAAAGCCTACAAAAAACGAAATTCACCTAATAAATTTTTTTGGGTAGGTTTTCAAAACCTACAAGTTTAATTACTTATAGGTAAAAAGCCTATTCATATTTTTAACATAGGTTTGCGGGTTGGTTGTTGGAGGAGCTGTGTGTTGGATTATTCTCCTACTAATCGACTAATTGACATATTAATCTTCATCCAACTTTTATCTACACCTACAGAATTCATCGTGTTTTTACACAGTCTGCAAAACTACTCGAAAACGACTCACAGTGCTTCAGATTCAACTCATTTTGTTGGACTAAATCTGTAGCGCAGGCATCCCAAAGGGAGCCGGGAACCACGACTTAGCTTCCCAGCCTTCAACTCTTGCCATCCAAATCCGCTTGACATACAACCAGCCAACTCGCCAACAACGATCAGACTTAACCAACTTGAAGTTCCGAAAACCAACATTGAGATCCAACCTGGCGCCATGCCAGATCAGGGGGTCCCGACGTGGGTGACTTCCCTCCAAGCTAGTCGCCCGACATACATCAAACTTAACCAACTCTTTGCTTCGTTACAAACGAGTAACATCCATTCCAAGTAAGCGATCTGACTTACATCAGACTTAACCAACTGAAAGCTTCGTCACGAGTGCTGGAAGCCAACCTGGCGCCACGCCAGACTGGACAGCCATAAACAGGTAACATCCACCCAAGCAAGCCATCCAACTCAGCCAATAGGTTAGAGCCCGTTCCCCAAGAGGTTAACCCATTCACGTTCATGCAAGGAACACTCAGAACCACAAGCCGTGACATATATGGAAACAACCAGGTCTTGGACCAAATGGTCCCGACAGCATACCGCTGGCGCCACGGACCGAATGGTCCCGACGGCATACCGCTGGCGTCCCGGGATACGACCCTCAGCTATGTGCCAAGTTAAAAATTTTGAAAGCGGCCTTACAACTGGCGCTTTTACCGAACACTGAAACCCAGAAGGTAATCAGAGTCAGTTTGAGGAAAATCCCACTTTATTGATAAATCTGAGAAGGTTACATTTCAAGTGCGTGACCGACCCTAGTCTCCGGGGCGCTAGCATGCCAAGGCGAGAGCCATGACAACATTCCAGCAAGGGAGGTTGAGACTTGGTTGGAGCTCGCCCTGAGTCGCAACCCGCACTCCCCTATAGTATTGGTGTGATTCGGCACCCCCCCTCATACCAAGCACTCTACCCAAGCTGGTAAAGCACGTTTTTCTCTCTCTAGGATTTTCTCTTTCTAGAAAGTCATTTTCTCTCTCTAGATTTTATTGATCCCCAGGCTTCCTTTAATCATGCCTAGATCGTCTGAGGTGATTGCACATCGATCTGAGCTCTCTGGACTTCGCTAGAACCGATCAAAGATTTTCAGCCATAGGAACTTGGCGCGCCGGCTGGATACTGGTCACAGTGGCGCCGGGAGCGGCGCTGGCGCCATTGGCGCCGGGAGCAGCAGGGGCGTTGCTGGCGCCGGGGACATTGTTGGCGCCGACGGCGCCGGAAGTAAAGCTTGTAAAGGTAGCTTTACAACATCCACCCCACCTTTATAAAATCTGATGTCCTCATCAGATGTCAGATTAAAGTAAAGGTGTCTCCCAAGTAAAATAACTATACATTTAAGCTACTTGGCACAGTACTCAATTTACTGGCCACTTTTTATTAACATTGAAGCTGGCACACCACAAGTCGGAGGCTCAGCTCTTTGTACTGAAAAATTACATAACTTGAAAATATATCTTTGTCTGGGAAAAGCGTAGATTTGATATCGCTTTCGTAAAACCCGAGAACCTTATTAACTGGTGACAGAGGCCTTTCTTTGAAATGTTCGCCCCTGTCGCTTCTGACTTTCGACTGTGGAACTCCTTTGAGCTCCTGATTTGTCCTTGATGCACTTTGTGTTGAGCTCCCTGAGCTCCAGATTTGTTCAGTTCCGCATAGGTATCAAGGCTCCCTGAGCCGAAGGATTTATCGTTTGATTGCCCACTTTATGGTCCACTCCGTGCCTTGTTGCTTCTGCACCTTGATTTCTCTCCTTGTCCAAGCCTGATCTTGATACTTTTCCATCTTGGCTCTTTAAGGTAGGCAAAGATTGAGTACTCCGCAATGCACCTCTCACTTAGCTTGAAGTAGCTCTTTGAATCAGCCCAAATGTAACCATTGACCTCGTGGAAAGCCAAAGGGTCGCACCAGTTTGATCCGCAGTTTCTGGATTCTAGAGCTAGTCAACATATGACCAATCATTGTGAGCATTTTCACTCCTATACACCTTACAGTACAAAAAAATTGTTCATCTTGGCGATGATAGTACACACTCTATCGAAGGTGAAGGCACTATAAGATTGATGTTCTAGCATGATCAATTCAAACTACTATCAAATGTTTTGTATGTACCTAAACTCTCTACAAATCTGTTATCTGTAAGTAGAATTGTCGATTTAGGTCAAAACTTTTGAGCACTTGATGTCTCTAAAAGGTTTGGGTATGTCACTAAGATTTCTTCAAAGCTCGGTATTATTTCACTATGTGAATTTGAAATTTAACACTAACATAGTATTGGTTACCTGCTCACTCGAATATTTGTGGATAACCAGGTTCATTTTACTCAAAACATAAAAAGCCCAATTAACTCCATTGTTTATACTCTATCCATCTCTGAGGGAATGATAATATTATATACTGCACTAATTCTGCTTATTAACTAAGCTATGACAATACACAATTCGAAGGCGTCAAGGATAGCCATGATTATGCTTTTTCGACTCAGTCGATAAGACACACAAGGAGATAACGAGCATTTGATTCACAATCAAAAGTAGAAACACCAAGAATCATTCACAAGATATACACTGATTAGAAGAACAAAGAGTATATCAAAGATGCACAAATGTACATAAGATTATTGTAAAACAATCTTCTTATTATTATAAAAGCCCAAAAGATTAATTTAGAATTGAACGATAGTGCTAGGCAAAGGCAGCAAGAGTTTCAATGGTGCGATACTTCTAATCAGATAGATTGGTACATCTATCTTGACCAATTCTGAAATAAACATCTAATTCTATATATAAACACATTGCAATTACTCTATTACACGTCAATCTTTGGGCTGATCATATAGTAAATGGGCATGAAGTCTCGATTGTAGTAATGGTGGTCCTTGGGTCATGAACTGCCGCAGATAGATCAGAGTAAGAATTTGACTATCATAATACTCAAATTCTTGTTGTTGTTGCCCTTTTTTTTTTTTCTAAAATGGCATGTTCTATACCCTATAAGAAGAAAGCCATACAATATGATGTTGCTAGTATTTTCTCACAACATAGTTTTTGTATTCATGCTTTTCCAAAAAACATTATTACTAATTGAGATCCTAAGTTTACTAGTAACTTTTGGACTTCTTTATTTCAATCTTTGTACTAAACCATTATTTAGTATTTCATATCATTATGAAACCAACGATCAAATATAACGTGCGAATCAAGTTCTAGAGAAATGTTGCATCACCATATTTGGCAATGTACGTTCATGGTATATAATCCAATCCCTCATAAAGTCACTCTGTCAAGAGATGTGATTTTCAAAGAAGGGGATGAATGCACGGAAGTAGGGTAAGAAACGAGAAATAGATAGACCTAGGAAGTGGGGCCCTAGAAGATGAGGACCAATAGTATGATCAAGAATGCGATGTAGAGGATCATGAAGTCTCACAGGGCGAGCACGCAACAGAAGAAACCAGGGATGGGCGAAGCTTACTTGAAAGGTTTGATGAAATGATGTTCTTCACAGATGCAGAAGAAAAGGGAATACAAGAACCAAGTAGCTATGAGGAAGCACAGGGCAGTTTGGAGAGGAACTCATGGAACAAAGTAATGAAAGAAGAACTGGAATCGATTATGTAGAATAAAGCTTGGGAGCTAGTTGACCTACCACCAGGAAGAAAGATAGTGGGATGTAAATGCATATTCAAAGTGAAATATCAAACAGATGGGTTAGTTGAGAGGTCCAAGGCGAGATTGGTCGCAAAGGGATACAGTCAAGTTGAAGGGATAGAATATATGGAAACGTTTGCACCAATGGTAAAGTTGAGCTCTCTTAGAATATTGATAGTGTGGGCCACTATTCATGATATGGAAATCGAACGGATGGATGTAAAAATTGCGTCCTTACATGGGGAGCTGGAGGAGGACGTATTCCTGGAACAACCCGTAGAATTCACAGATGGCAGCAAGAAGGTATGTGCACTGAAGAAGATGCTATATGGTTTAAAACAATCATCCCGAATGTGGTATCAGAAGATAGACAGCTTTTTGATAAAGAATGGACTAGTAAGATACTAGACCGACACTGGCCTGTATGTTAAGATTGAAGATGGACTATTCTTGGTTGTTGCTTTATATGTAGATGATCTTGTCATAGTTTGCAACAAGAAGGAAGACCTAAACGAATTCAAAAATGGGTTGAAGAATGTATTTGAAATGAAGAATCTAGGGCCCTTACATTATTGCTTGGGAATCCAATTCACGAGGGATAGGGAAAAGGGGGTTACTTAGGCAAATCCAAGTATTTACATTCAATCAATAATCAATAAATTTAAAATGGATGAATGTATATCTGTGGGGGTACCCTTGGACCCAAATGTAAAACTCAACACAGAAATGTGTCCCAGTAATGATCAAGGGAGGGAATACATGATGAGAAGACCATACAGAGGATTGATTGGGAGCTTGATGTATGCCATGATATGCGCGAGACCTAACATTGCAGTAGCAGTCACAAAACTCAACCAGTTTTTAGTGAATCCAGGGGAAGAACATTGGAAGGCAGCAAAAAGAACATTGAGGTACTTAAGAGGAACTGCCAAGTGCTTTTTGGAGAAAATAAGTCTCATTCTTGCTTTTGTACTTTTTACTGATTTCTATGATCATTGTGTTTGCTGTCAGATCAATTTAATCCTGTTCATTGCAATTTGTTCCTAGCCAATAGATCAGTGACAAGTAAGGTCCACACTTATTGGATTGGTGGTCCCACACCAATGGAAGCTTGTTCATTGGATTTGTTGTGCTTCCTGGAGGTGAGATTGTTGTTGGTGTGTTTTCTTGCTTATCCCTTCCATCATTTGCCAACGTAATTTGTTAAGGAAGGGCCTTGGGGTATAGTAATATAGCAAACCCTATAGGAATCAATGGGTCTTCCATAGCTTGTTCATATCAACATGGAGCGCTGAAGTGAGGGATGTCCTGTAATAAAGTCATGCTACGTTGATGTGGTCAACTTCAATCTTTAAGGGCTGATTGATATCGATGGCAATGGATGGTAGCCCCTAATCCCAATAGCCTTGCAATTCTGCCAAAGATGCCACCAGGCCGTAGTTATCCGCAAAATATCGCACATCACGATCGGAATTGCCATGGTGTTGTTAGTAGAAGACGCGACAATTTGTGATCATGTCGTCATCTGGGTTGCCGGTATTCACACTTGTCAGGTTGGGCCAATAAATCTTGTTTTGAACCTTTGTGTCAGCAAACTGCTCTCGATGACCTATTGGATAATAATAGGGATTGATGCGCATATAGATTGGTGTGTCAACATACCGTGCCATGAAGGTTTTCCTTTGTGAAAACAGTTGATGGCACCATGCTAGTTGTGGATCAAGGAGTTCGATTATTTCTTTATGGATAATTTGGCAGTCGTCGAGGTTCAGAAGAATGTATCCGCCTCGCTCCTTGGGCTGAAACTTCTTTGCAAACTCTTGAGAGATCCGCAGGTCCTTGCTAGGCTCATTTGAAGTGATATTATGCCTTATTGAAGGTGCTTCAGCTGCCAAGGTATGTTCCTATTGTGGATTGGTTTCAGGGGAGAGGGGTGGTGAAGGATTGGATTCAGCAATGCATTGAAATCACGAAAAAATTGGGATTGGATGAAGGGAAAGTTAGTTGTGTCAATGGGGTTAGAAGTGGAAGAGGGGAGAGGGTGTTGGGAGGAAGTACCACCAGTGCTTTGCGGGTTGGGTGGTCAAGGAGTTGTGTGTTGGATTAATCTCCTACTAATCGACTAATTGACATATTAATCTTCATCCAACTTTTAGCTAGACCTGCAAAATTCTTTGCGTTTCTACACAATCTGCAAAACTACTCGGAAACGGCTCACAGTGTCGAGATTTTTGAGATTTTTGTCTTTCAAGATTTTCTCTCACTTCGGCTTTTTTGCAAAATGTCAGATGCCTTCAAATGTTAAGAAAATCACGTTGGCAAAGACCTTCGCAGTGTTCGCATTTTTTGCAGACTGAGAGTTTACATTCAAATATGCAGACAGATTGTTTACGACCAAAAGCCACCGACTTCCATTAATTCATCAAGCAAGTAATTTTTGAGAAGTTCTAACTGAATGGATGCCAGCACATCACAACCAACTGGATGACGCATTTGACGATCTAATTGCTTAGTATAAATAGTTGTTTATATTCCTACATCTTATGCATGAAGATCAATCATCAAGTATTGAATAGTTAGCGTTCTCTCTCAAGCTTGTGAGCTTGGACACTCTTGAGCATTCTAGCTCACTTCTTTACAATTGTTTAGAGATTTCTATTGATCTTACTGATTATCAGCATTGCGCTTAATTCAGATTTATATTTAGCTGCTCAGAGATAGCTTAGAGTACGCGGCCTTGATCCACAACTTCTTGTACTCATACTAAATCAATACTATCTTTTCATTGCATGCTTGTGGAATTCTTCATGACTGATTATTTGTCTGATAATCAATGCTTAATGTTTGGCTACGTAATCACTGTAGTACTAATTATTTCAAAGTTAGTTACTATAAGATCAAACGTGATTTTTATCACTATTGTTTTGTTCGAAATTGATAGGTGTAGTCATGCATAGAGAAAGAGGAAGATAGTATATTTCGCTGCGCACGATAAGTTTTCTTTCTTGTTGTTCATATTCTTTTTATTCAATTCTATTCGACCTATCTTTTCACACTTCTTTCCAACATCAATGGTATCAGAGCATTGATTGTTTAAGGCCTAATACTACTATATCAGTGCGCAAGCTCTTATACTTGATATCTTTCGCAATATCAAATTATTCTTCAATTTGAATCAATTTGTTTCGGTATCAAAAAAATTAATTTCCATTGTAGCACAGCATGGTATCTCTCTTAACGTCGACAAACTAAAGTTCCATATTAATTCTAAAAGTAAAGTCGGTCTTATCATAGACACAAGCTGAATGGATGCAATTATCATTTATGGAAATTTAAGATGAAGACCTTGCTAATCGCCAACAAGTTGTGGGATGTTGTCATAGGTATCGAAGTGAAACTTAAAGATGACACAGACAACTCAAAGTGGAAATCGAACAATGTTAAAGCCTTCGCACTTATTATCCTCAATATATCAGATACTCAGGTTGGCACACTATTATTCTAATTCTAGTCAAGCCTTGAAAACCTCTGTTCTTTTCAGTAAAGCATTACTATGGCACCAATGCTTAGGACACTTGAATTATGCATCTGTTTCAAACATGACCAAACAATCCCTAGCACTTGATCTCGACTATCCTTCTGGTAAATTCAATCTCCTTGTCTGCCACAACTACATCCTTAACAAATAGACTAGGATTCCTTTTAGATCGAGTCATAGGCATGCAACAAAAGGTCTGTTAGATGTTGTTCATTCAGATATATGTGGACCTATGCAAACCTCATCATTGATAGATGCAAAGTATTTCATTAACTTTGTTGACAAATTTTCCAGAAGAACAGTTGTTTACTTCATTAATAGAAATCAAAAGCTTTCATCAAGTTCAAACAATTCAAAGAGCATGCAGCAAACTGGCAAACGAATCAAAGCACTAAGATCCGACAACGAGGGAGAATATATCTCCACTGAACTCAAAGAATACTGCCTTAATAATGGCATTGAGAAAAAATACATTACCTCCTATTCGCCTCAATCAAATGGTCTTGTTGAGAGAAAGAACAGAACCGTAGTCGAATTGCCAAAATGCATGTTATCACATGTGACACTTCCGAAGTCCTTCTGGGTTGAAGTTGTTTCAACATCAACCTATATGCAGAACAGATGTCCTACTAAAGGTCTCTCAGACAAAACACCATTTGAAGGCTACACTACTTCAGACAAGCTTACAAGTTGTTTGATCCAATCGACTCGAAGATACTCACTAGTCGGGATGTCATCTTCATGGAAGGTCAGTTTATCGACCTCAAGGGAAAAGACAAAGCCCATGTAGCTGACTTGTCTCACTCATCTGACATATTGAACTTCGAGGTTCCTCAGTCGACTATCCCCATTGCTAGTCCAAGCGCATCTACTTTCGACGAACAACATATCAGTGGCAAATTCAAAGATGATGATGTTGCAGTTCAACAACTATAGTATGATGAAAATGGTCAACTTCCTCTATTCCCCAGAACATTGTCAAGAACTAGCAGACCACCTATCAGGTATATCAATGAGTTTGCAGCCTACCTTGTTCAGGAGCCGAAGACTATCGAAGAGGCACTCAGTCAGCCTGATTCCGATCTTTGGAAAGAAGCTATAGATAAAGAGTATTCATCTCTTATCAAGAACTAGACATGGATGATTGTCGAATTACCTGCTAACGTTGATTGGAAATGGATTTTCAAAGTCAAGTACAAAGCAGATGGAAGCATGACAGAAGAAAAGCCTGACTTGTCGCTAGTGGATTTTCTTAGGTATACAATGTCGATTACACTGAGACCTTCAGTCCAGTAGTCAAGCATCCTTCTATTTGACTTTTATTATCATTTGCTGCTACAGCATATTTGGAAATACCAAATGGATGTACAGATAGCATATCTCAATGTAGTTATCAAAGAAGACATTTACATGGTGTAATCCGAAGGTTATATTATCAAAGGTAACCACAATCATGTGTGTAAACTCCATATGGCACTTTATGGCTTGAAGCAATCTGCTCGAGCATGGTGTCAAAGGATCAATACTTTCCTTCTTGATCATGGCTACTAAAGTGAGCTAGAATGCTTAGGAGTGTTTAAGCTCGCAGGCTTGAGAGAGGACACTAACTATTCAATACTTGATGATTGATCATCATGCATAAGATATAGGAAGATGAACAACTATTTATACTAAGTAATTAGGTCGTCAAATGCATCATCCAGTTAATGCAAGTCGGTGGCTTTTGGTTGTAAACAGTCTATCTGCATATTTGAACGTAAACTGTCACTCTACAGAAATGAACATAAACTGTCATGTAGAAAATGCGAAAACTGCAAAGGTCTTTGCCAACATTATTTTTTTAACATTTAAGAAATCTGACATTTAAGGCATCTCGCATTTTGTGAAAAAGCCAAAGTGAGAAAAAACCAAATTTTTTTTGACACTATGAGCCGTTTCCGAGTAGTTCTCCAATTGTGGAACACAAAGAAATCTGCAGGTATGGATAAAAGTTGGATAAAGATTAAAATGTCAATTAGTCGATTAGTAGGAGAACAATCCAACACTCCCCCTTAATCTGAATTGATGAATGTCTTGACCTTTAAACTTAGTTCTGCACAAAACTTTCTGTGCATATTCAAGCTTAATTCTTTGGTAAAAATATCTGCTGTCATATCTTGCATTCGACAGTACTACAATCTGACCTCTTCGTCGAGAACTTTCCTTCTGACATAGTGATACATCAGTTCAATGTGCTTACTCCTAGAATGAAACCTAGGGTTGGCTGATAAGACGATGGCACTTTGATTATCACAAAATAATAATGTTGGAGCAGATTGATTCAGACTGATATCTGAAAGTAAGTTTCTCAACCAAATTGCTTCCTTTGTATCTTGTGAGGCTTCATATACTCTGATCCTGTAGAGGATAGAGCTATCGAAGATTGCTTGCAACTGTTGAAGGAAATTGGACCATTGTTGAGGAAGAATGTAAATCCAGAAGTGGATTTATGAGTGCCTACATTTTCTGCCCAACTTGCATATGTGTAACCACTGAGTAAATTGAGTTTGTCCTTGTCGACTGCTCAAAACAAATGCAAAAGTCCATAGTAGCTCGAAGATATCTCATGACTCTGATGAGCGCCTTCTAGTACCTCTTCTTTGTCTTTCATGATAATGCGTTCGTCACCTTTGAGCTTCAATTCCATCCCACTTTGTGCCAATCTGTTTACAGACAACAGATTCTTTGATATTCGGGGTACATACAACACATCATGTAGGATTTCTTTCTTATCTTCGGCCGATATCAAGTGCACCGTTCCTGATCCTGGAGAATTTATAGCCTTTCGATTTCCTAGAATCACGTTCTTTTCCCTCTGGTTGTCCTTGTATGTTATGAACACTCTCTTGTCAAATGTCATGTGCATTGTTGCCCCTGAATCTAAGTACAAGTTCTCATCGTGGCTTCTTTCTTCAGATTCACTTATGTCAATTACCATAGTTGCTTAAATCTCCACCACTTCCTGGGGGTTACCTTTGTTTTGATTCTTGTCGTCCCATCCTCAAATGCCATAAGGGCTATGTCCTCTTCCTCAACAGGCTCTGCTTCAGCTACATTCACCTGCATCGGTCCCTTCCATTTCAAATCTTCCCTCTTCTTGATGCATTCCCTGGCAATGTGTTCAGGATTATGGCAATAATAACATATAATCTGTTTCCTCCTTTCAAACTGTTGCTTCCCTTGGCCTACGTCAGTCTTTTGTCCATCTTCACCATAACGACTTCTTCTTGTCCCCTGTTAACGACTTCTTCTTGAATCCATCTTTCTGTGACAACTCTTTTCATTCAGTGTCATCCTCCCAACTAGCGGCAGTTCATCCCTCGTTGTCTGACTTTTTCTCCTTCCTTCCTCTTGCAACAACCTCTGTATGACGTTGTTCACCTGCAATTTCTCAATTTTGCTACTCTCGAGGATCATGATCTATGGATCATAGGATGCTGGTAAGCTGTCAAGAATGGTGAACACCAAGTGAGTTTTCTCAACTGTTGCCCCTGCTGATTCTAGTTGTCGTCCAATTGCTTTCATCTTCTCCAAATGCTCTTGGAGCAACTCTCCTTCCGACACCTTCAGAGTAGCCAACTTCCTCCTCAATAGCAGTACGTTGGTTACACTTTTCCCTTCGTATATCCTCTCCAGAGTGTCCCATATTGCCTTAGCATCCTTTGCATCTTGCATCTGTGTGGCTGGCATTTCCTCTAGTGTGAGACAAATCATAATGAAAGCCTTCCTCTCTCTAGCCTTGAAAGCTTTCATTGCATCTGCATTCACTACCCCCTCACGATCAGGCTCTGGAGCCCGCTCGCTCCCTTCCACAATTCCCCATAGCCCCTTGTCTTCTAGCACCATTTTCACTCTCCATTTCCATAATCCATACCTCTCACCTTCAAACTTTTCTATCCCTCTCTGGTCGCTTGCATTCTACGTATCCATCGCTCCCTGAATTCTAATCAACCCTTGCTCTCGAATCTCCTTGATATCAGAAGGAATGATCAATAACGTACTATTCCATTCCTAGGTCACTTCACGAGAGTAGGCCCATAACCTTTGTGGACCTTACTTGTCACTAATCTATTGGCTAAGAATAAATTGCAATGAACAGCATTAAAAGGATCTGACAACAAACACAATGATCATATAGAAATCATTCAATAGCCAAGCGTTCAAGCAGAAGGCGCATAGCAACTTGAGTTTCACAACGGAGAGCGAGGGGAATATGAAAGTAGAGCCTTGGACGAGGGAAGCCCAAGTGAAAAGCTCCAAGGACGGCAAGGGAAGAAATCCAAGACCAAGCTGAAGCCGACTGGGATGTATGATAGTACAGCTGGCATGCACGTGCGAGGACGCGTGTCAGGATCCAAAGTGTACATGTGTCATTCAGAATGATTTCGCCATCATTTCCACACGTGTGACAATGTTAACCGCACATTACTGAGACACGTGTATGGTTCATATGCTCTATATTAGACTATATATATGAGTCTCGTTTCTGTAATTCAGTTTCACATATTGAGTCCAATTAACCGGCCCGCTCCAAATCCGTTTGCATAATATTGCTACCACGCGCCCAGCAAAGGCATCCATAGTTGCACTGATTCCCTGGCGCGTGGATCCGATATTCGGATTCGCTTACAGTGCATATCGCCATCACGCGTCTACGCTTACCTCGTTTATGTCCCCTTGCTGACCAGCACCTCATATCGATATGGCCTCCTCGTCTGCTAGTTTGATCTATGATAAAGCTCTTAGTTCTTTTCTAGTTGATGTTGAGATTAGCGACAAACAGGCCCATTTTTTGTCATATTTTGATTTTTAGTTTGACATAGAGAGATTTGTTATTGAGCAAAGGAAAATTTTTCCTAGACTGTACAAGGATTTTTATGAGTGCTTGCAACAGGGTACCCTTCTGATGGACGGCCTGAGATTTGTGCATTTCACAGATTTGGCTCATGCTCAGCCAAGTGCCAAGCAAAGGCATGATCGTAAGTTTATCAAACTTATCGATCTGTTTAAACGTGTCATCCCTTATGAGGAACACAATCGAGTATGTCGCTTCATTCAAGAGGGTATGGCCTTCGTGTTTTTCTTATCTGCTCTTATCCCTGACGAGACAGAATCTTCTGGGTCGTCCATGATTGGTTTGCCTGCCCCTACCACTCATGTGGCTTCAGAGGTTTCCATTACTGATGAGATTTTAGGAGATGTAGAGGAGGCCAGGCAAGCAGAACAATATGATCCTGCCAAGGCTCGTTCTCTGTCTATCTCTCCGTTATCTACCGCGAGCGAGATTGACCAGAGCAGAACCCTGATGGACCTCCCTATGTACCATATGGATGATGTTCCATTCTCATCCATTAGCAACATCGGAGACGTAATGGATCTCAGAGAAGATGAGATGTTATCTCTTATGTCAGGGATGATTTCTGAATTTAAAGATTTTATTGACTTTGATGATGACGACCTCATAGATGGCATCAACTATGAGGACAAAGTAGAATGGGCAAGTGGCACAGATGCCCTTCAAATGATGCTATCTAAGAGCAGGGCACACGAGGCTAATATGCCCAGTGAGGAGTTTTTGGCTTTTCAAAAAAAGTATCTGCCACCTCCCACATATACTATTCCAGCTGACCAGCAATCCACCATTATTGCTGGTCACAATTTAGATGCTACTGGTATGATCCAAGCTGACGAGGAGGATTTGGTAGGTACACCTTCTCACGAAAATCATTTATTATTTAATGTGTAATTGATGATTGCTCTGCTAGTTCGACTAACACTTGATTATGTGTTGTAGGATATCGTTGAAGTTGATGCCTTTGCTAGCAGGCATGGAGGATTGAGAGAGAGACAAGGCGGGAGACAAAAGGATGCCTCGTTGGCTCATTATTTGAAACATTTTTTAAATAACGAAATTTGTGTTTTTCATGAAAGGTTTTTTGTGAATGCGGGAACTTTAATCATGGCCAGCAAGGCCCTATCTTATTTTGCCCAAGGGCATAAATACCCAAAAAATACATATAGAATCATTTTTGTCAAAAGAGATGTTGCTCTTAAAGTGTTTAATTACGTGCCAGAAAATGTTCCTATGAGATCCTCTGCTCTGGCAATTCTATCAGGATATATAGATTTGAGCAAAAGGTGATCCACTCAATTTTTGGATCCGTATGATAGGAAAAAGTTACTTCATGACCACACAACAAAAATTGTCCTTAGAGACAATGAAAAAAAATGATTGTACTCTTTTTTATTTAATGTATTTGAAATTTGAGAATTTTTGATCACACGTGTTTGATCCTTATTGAATGCCATCAATCTAATTTTGGCTTATAAATTTACATGCTTTTTTGAATCTTTGATATTCAGTTGATCTTGTTGTGTATCGAACTTGAGCTCGTCTATAAAACCATTGGAATAGCTGAATGATGTAACTATTTTCTGAGGATGTTCCACCATGTTGCGTATTTTTCGGATGAAATGCTGCTCTTGCCTGCCAATGTGATTTCTCCATTCCTTGTGAAGACCATATACTCAAACTGCCATACTTTTTTGCAAAAAATGATGCATGATGCCTTAGTATGTGTTGCAATATCAAAGATTTATGCATTGGTTAGAATCTATCAAGCAAGTTATATTAAAATTATAAAATTGTAAGACACTGTTCAAATGTATCTTACCATGTAGTGGTGATGTGATCTGAGCCCCAAGCCACCCGAACTGCATCTACAAACTCTATTGCTGTTTTCACCAATAGGAGTGCATCTGCATATGAAATTGTGTCTTTTCTAAGCACTTCAATCATATTATCGAGCTTTTTCCAAACTTCAACCTTCTTTACCCTTGTTGTTCCTTTATCTTCAAAGTCTTCTGTCGCAGAAATAACATCTTTCCAAACCGAATATTGGATCTTAGACGACTCTTTAGAATGATTTGATAAAAATCGACGAGCTTTGACTCCTCCTATGCTAGGTTTATTGGGTACGTTTCCTGTTTTTTCTCGAAAGCTTTTCATCTTTTTGTATTTTAACATGGCCTTCATGAAGGCCTACTTTTGACAACACTTCCTCTAATCGAGCGATTGCTTGTTTTGATGCTGACTCTGGCTTAGTATTCCATGCAAACAAGATATGAAGATATATTAATTTCTCTATGATCCTCACCTCTCCATGAAGTGTGCAAATATGCACATTTTGTAAAGGGCAATGGTAGTATTGGTTTCTAGTTGGAATCTTCAATATCTCTTGAAACTCTTGTGTTTCTTGAAATGTCATTTTATGATTTCATACAATAGGGACATGGATGTTTCGAATTTGCTTCATGAGATACATTGAACATACATTTCAATGACTTCAAGTCTCCAACTAAATGCCATTCCACCAAAAATTCACCTCTTTCAGGAACACTAAGTACTTTGCCATTCATATGATCCTTTATGATATCTGGATAACTTGTTCTGCTAAAAATCTAGGAAAGAACATCGTGATCCTCCTTGATAACCTGTTCAACATATGGAATCACAAGTTTTCATGTATTCAAAACAATTACCAAAAGAAATTGCACATAAATAACAGCCATTTTTTACTTGAAAACATGCTAGCCACCATATGTTGTTTTCTGATTGCACACTGAAGTTGAGATCCCTTGAGTTTGTTGCATTGCTCAATGCTCCATTCATGAGAGTAATACTTACTCTTTCCAACTTTTGTCCTTTTATAACTTCCGATTCATCTAGCTTGACCACCATAATAAGTTTGCTCATACTAACACTTGTAATATTATAGAATTTCACTATAAATCTCAATAAATGATTCAAATCCACAAATAAGTTGTTGGTAGAATTATATGACAAATTGCCAGACTTTGAATTGTAAATCTCATTGATGTGAAAAGGGATTCCAATGACATTTTGCATACCCTTATTCAATACATCTCTCTCCAATCTTATCTGAAAAGGACGAGGAATGGGAAATTTTCTTACATGCAATTGTCCAAAAGCCTCTTTAATAATTTTAAATGTACTGGCGTATGTCTCCCTACTAATACCTGAGAAATCACATGCTTCTTGAATTAACGTTCGGTCGATTACCTTACCGACCTCGTTCATCAAATCCTCAGTGACCTTGGACTTGATTCAAGAATACCGATTATTGTCCAATAAAGACTTTGTGGACTTGGTTGTCAATACCGAACTCAGTGATAATCCGATCAGGTCATTGTCCTTCAGATGCTCATTTGCAACAAATGCTGATCTGAAAATGATTATGAAAATCAAGAAACCCAAATAGGACACATAATAAATGTCATGCTACTTTACAAACTAAAATAAAACTAATTCAAATCAAATCCTTACTTGAATGTTTGAATTCTTTTTCTCCGTTGGCCTCCATTTAGCGAAAGCTCATCAATGTCCCTCATAATTCTTTTTCGCTTGTTTCTTTTTAATTTCTTATCTAGTATGCGAGTTTCTTCATTTAACTGGTCATTTGATATACGTAATGTCTGAACAACTTGTCGGAATTAATCATTACTTGCATTCAAATTTAACATAATATTATGTAAACGCATTATCTTCTTTTAATTGTAATGATGCGGTTTCTTTTTCTCTATAGTCAGCAAGCAAACCATTTAACATACATTCTAAACTCTGTATTTTTTGAACCGAGTTTGCAACACCATAAGTCGTCAATCTTTCACAATAACCCAATAAACCGTCTTCTCTGTCACGCAAAAACTTTATTAATTGTGTGATGGATTGGAATTGTGAAGCTTGCATCGAGTTCGGATCCAATGGATACAAACTTTCGTCAATCCACAAATCGTAATTCTTTCTTTGGTTGATTCTGTGAGCGATCATATCAAGTGGAAAAACTGTGGATTCTTTCACTACTCCTCTTTTAGCTATCGGAGCATTCTCGGCAGGGAGAACAATGTGTAGATGAAACTGAGACATCTCCGCAAACATCAGATGACAGACCAAAAAAAAAAAATAGACACTATTATTCATCCATGACGTACATGAGATTCTATGTTTATTCTCTCGCTAGTTAAAACGAGAGGCACAATCTCATTTTCAAATTTGAAAAAGTTAGTTAATGAGCGTCATAGGTTCTTGAAGTCGCAGTTGCATACGTCATAATCGTGTCATGTTAACTACACATTATTAGTAAGGTTAAGCTAAACTGGACCTAAAAGTCCATCGGAGTTTTAAAATCCAGCGTTTTTTTTTGTCCTACATGGCATTCCTTAGACGGCCCTTTTGATGTTTGTAACTCCTCTAATGCTTGCAAGAAATTCCAACTTTCGAGCTATGAGCAATTGAAAATAGACCAAATACAAACTTCCTTGCATTTGTATTGTTTGACTTGCAAATCATCATGATTGTTGACATTGAATGAACAATGTGATGAAGTACTTGACCTCTTGATAGACAAAGCACTGTGTGAATTACGCATCTTACAACACTTCCAACCCTACTTTGTATTTCATTATTATTATCTTTTACTTATTGATTTTCTCACCCAACTGTAAATTTTGTTACAAAAAATATGAACAAAACCTAATTCAAACATCTCATTTTATGCATCACCAACAACTAATATCTCTCTATATGCAATTCAATGTATTCCAAACATGTGTGGCACCATATTTTGAACCATTGGTACTTCCAATCATGACCAATGTGTTAGGGCAAATTGATTACCTCAACAACCTGACCCAATTGGGATTTACTCTGTCCATTGTATTAAACCAATAGCAATTTTAGTAACACAAAGAAATAGATTAAAATTATGACTACTTACACTTGCATCAATCCAACCACAAAGATTTGGCACAAAAATTTTGATACCAGCCGGGTCAGGGTATTGCAGTTTTTTAGAAAATGTAATACAGTAGGGTATCAACATAAGGAGGTATAGGAGTTGTAGACTGGTATAGACCGGGCTGGTATCACAAGGGTGATACCATCCGGTTATCAACCCGGGTATGAACATGTACAAATTGCTATAAATACAGTTTTTAAAGTGTAATATCATAATTTAAAATATAAAAAATCTGAGATATAAAAAAAATACTAAAAATAGTACTACTGTTGATACCACGACAAAAATCCACAAAATCTCCCCAACCTGGGTATCAACATGAATAGTAAAATAGTTAATACTGGGTGTTCGGTTCTAGACCCTGGTATTAGAAATCAGGTACCAGTCGGGTCGGTTTTTTAATACCATATTGATACCCATTATTGATACCAGCCGTGACCCTATATACCCGCCCAACACTGGTATTAACCAAAGCCTTTTGTGCACATAGAAGTACTACACTTTTGACTATCAGAATATTTCATTAACAGACTAAGTAGTATTAACTAACTAGTTTAAGGGTATAGTAGTTAACTAGCTATACTAGCATAAATGTTCGTTAGATAGCTAGTTAGTTAGTTAGCATAGTTAGTGACTATTAGCTAGTTAGTAGTTTCTCAGTTAATTATCATATTTTATTTAAGTAAGCTAACTATTAAAATTTTAGCTAACTAGTAGTATAACTCGAGTATCTAGGTGGTATATCATCTCCTAAAAGTAAATCGTGTTAGATCATGTATTCAATAGAATTCGAATAACATACAGGGTTAAACGAGCTGCAACAAGAGAGTTTGAAGAAATAAAGACAGACACTCAATATAGACTTTTAGTTCATTTTAGAATAACATTATTAAACATAAAGCCCAATATTGCTTCATCTTAAGTTTCGATGTTGAACCTTCACCTCTGATAGCTTGTGAGCTATTGTTGCCCAAGTGAACTAATTTCTTGGTATTGTAAGGTGTATAGGATTCAAAACATCTGATATGGCTATTCATATGCTGTGAGTGGATCCGGATCAAGAAACCAGGAGGTATCGTCTGATGCTTCTTGATGGCTTGTCATGAATGCATTGTGATCTATTTTTTGGTTCAAATGAGATGCTTCTGCAAATGCATTTGCCATTTGATTCAATTGCCCTTTGTTGTTGTCCTTGGCTTATAGAATGCGACAATCTCGAATCTCATGGTTGGTTCGTTTGCAGTATCTGCAGAATAGCTTCTTCTTTGTAGCTGTTTCCGAGTAGTTGCAAACTTTGTAAAAACACAAAGAAATCTGCAGGTTTGGATAAAAGTTGGACGAAGATTAAAATGTCGATTAGTTGATTACTAGGAGAATAATCCAACACTCCCCCTTAATCTGAATCCATGAATTCCTTGTCCTTTAAACTTAGTTCTGCACAGAACTTTCTGTGTGCATCCAAGCTTAACGCTTTGGCGAAAATATCTGCTATCATATCTTGCGTTCGACAGTACTGCAATCTCACACTAGCATTAACTTGTCTTCTTTTATCAAATCGATACTGTTGTTGAAGAGCAATGTGTCATCCACATATAAAGTGATTATGATAAAAGACTGCTGCATTGTCTTGAAGTAAACATTAGAATTTGAAGAGCTTGGTGTGAAATCATGATCAATAAGAAAAGTATTGATCCTTTGAAACCATGCTCGAGCAGATTGCTTCAAGCCATAAAGTGCGTTATGGAGTTTACACACATGATTGTGTTTACCTTCGATAATATAACTATCGGGTTGCACCATGTCAATGTCTTCTTTGATAACTCCATTGAGATGTTGTCTGTACATCCATTTGATGTATTTTCAAATTTGCAGCATCAACAAATGATAACAAAAGTCAAATAGACGAATGCTTGACTACTGGACTGAAGGTCTCAGTGTAATCAATGTTGTATACCCAAGAAAATCCTCTGGCGACAAGTCAGGTTTTTCTTTTGTCGATGCTTCCGTCTACTTTGTACTTGACTTTGAAAATCCATTTACAATCAACTATATTTCTGCTAGGAGGTAATTCGACAATTGTCCATGTCTGGTTCTTGATAAGAGATGAATACTCTTTATTCATAGCTTCTTTCCAGAGATCAGAATTGGGCTGACTGAGTGCCTCTTCGACAGTCGAACAACTTGTAGGCTTGACCTAAACTCAGAAGGACTTCGGAAGTGTCGCATGTGATAACACGCACTTTGTCAATCCGACTAAGGTTATCATTAGGGACCTTTTTGGAATCAAAAAGGGCACTTCACTAATTATAATTAGTGTTAATGATGACACGTGTCCCAATAAAATATTGACAACTGAGAGAGAATGGTCCATATGACATGGCAAATTCAATGGTGCAGATTAAATCAAGTGTGGGCCCACAAAGTACACCTCTAACATTAACCCTAGATAAAGCAATAACTATGCCTACAAGTTAACATCAACTAGCATGTCTATCTACTAGCAGCCTTATCCTAAGTGAGCCTAGTCCTTATTTCAAATTTTGAATGTTCACAAGCTTGTATCTCTCATCTCTCTCTCTCTCTCTCTCTCTCTCTCTCTCTCTCTCTCTCTCTCTCTCTCTCTCTCTCTCTCTCTCTCTCTCTCTCTCTCTCTCTCTCTCTCTCTCTCTCTCTCTCTCTCTCATTCTGTATACTCCACAGATATTCTATTTTTTATTTATTTTGGTTCACCTTATCTGAAGATCTACACACTATTTCGCATATCCTACATTATCATTACATCATCCATTATGGCCTCTACTCAATCAAGGAAGCCCAAGAATCAACTAGCTTCCATTGTTGCGCACATCAAAGATTCCAATGAGCATTGGGTGCCCATACATTTTCAACTTTTGACTAGGTTTACATGCAACCATCGGGCAAAGGAACTCACAAGGTTGCAAAGAGGAAGCGAAACAACCAAGACTACCATTGGAAAGGAAGGATCCATGAATTCAAGATCGACCAAAATGGCGAATACCTTGCTAATGTGCAACACGTATACATGCGTCGAGATATTTTATTGGATGTGGCTGTTGCTGATAGAACCATATAGTCACATTGTAGGTCTCACCTCTTTTATTCTTGTGTTTACTATTATGTTTAAATTATTATTATGTCATTGTAATGGATAATAATGTTGCATTAATGATTGGTGCAGATGTCTTTCCTTCAAATAGCTTCGATTGGCAAAACGTGAAGTCCTTCACTGGAAAATTCTCCGCCATACACGCCAAATATGGAGAACTAATATATGGTGGGTTGGCATCCTCTGCCCTGATCAAAATGGGCATTTTCTTTTACGATCACATGTACGAAGTTTCAAAAAAAAGTTTGGCCAAGGCAAATTAGCACCAACTTCTGAGCCTGCGATCAATTCTCACGAGTGGCCATATGTTGACCAACTGACTATTGAATTAACGAAGAGGCAACTTCTCAAAGAGATTATTGGTAATATGAAGCCAACATTCGGATCCAAACGAGTTTACACTAGCATCTCTGTGCCGATCACCGTATTTGTTGCCATATTTAAGGCAGTCCCGTTTAGGAAAAAAAACACGATGTGGGCATGGAAAGCAACAGAATCATCACTGTTGGACAACATATTTGTCGCATGGGATTCAAAGGAAATGGAGCATAAAGGAGATTCAATAAGGTGTAAGCTCTCTTGTGAAACAATGACCATAAGGTATCATATTTCACGTCAAACATGCTCCTTAAGTTTCATTTATAGGCGATATAAGTTTGGTCATGGTCGATGGGACCCTCTGGATGCGGAGACGAATCAGCAAGAAGTGGAGATATCCATACATTTGCCCCATGATGAAATACGAGAAATTCATATAAATAAGGAGTGCAACCTAGAAGATCTCCGACATATGCTTGGATTGACTTTTGTTGATGTGCCAGTAAATTTTGTCTTCACTCGTAATGGACAAAATGTGAGTCCCTAATTTCCATCAGATTTCTAAATTTTAGATAGTAATGTTGAATAAATATAGGATTATTAACTTTGTGTCTTGTTTTGCAGATACGGAGACAAGCCGAAAAAGATCATGAATGTGTCTCATTTTTACAAACAGGGACATTAGGAGTCCAATGGGAATAAAGGATTTAATCTAATGAAAAATAGAAAACACAATTAGTTGGTTGTGTTTTGACTCTATTCTAATATATTTGGTTACGTTTTGACGTTACTTTTGCATTGTCACATTTTATATGCCTGTTAGTACATTTGTGGATGTCCAAGGATTTTGACTCATGAGCCTAGACAAGAACATACTATATTTGGAAAAGAGGCCAAAACTTTTATAGGAGCACTTACTAAAAATAGAACCCTTCACTATATAAGGGTGCTTGGGAGCTCATGTCTCCACTTCATCCCTTGAGTGTCAGAGTGTCAGTTTTTTTAAATTCTCTGTTTTTCATCTCTCGTGTTCTCTGATACGTTTTCAAAGGCTAACCAATGTTGGAGGAAATGGCATGGATGAAACAAACGGCTAGAGATCCCAGAGTGACTGCATTGCTCCATAGGGATGCACTAGCCACCCTCCATGAGAGAGAGAGACGGGAGAGCAGAAGCAGGAGTAGGAGTCACAGCCCTATAGCGTCTCAGGAAGATCCGGCCACTCAACGTGAAGCTGAGGAGGACATGGCCCATACAGCAGCTGCACAGGAGGATCAGACTGAGCAGCAATAGCAAGAAGACCAGCAGCAGTAGGAGCACCAGCAGCAACAACAACAACAACCAACACGAGAAAAAAGCCCTTCCCCGACGGCAACTGAACGGGAGGAAACAATGAAGTTCCTAGATGAGGAGCTTGCGGCATCGGGTGAGTTGCCGGTTCTGAATGATTCTTTCTTCGACCCATTTCCACCAGTAATGGCCATGGACACATCAAATTTAGGCATATCGGGGGACACCACACCCACCGTGTCACCTCCAAGTCACGGCCCGGTGATGGGTCTGATGATGTCGTTGCCGGTGGGTGGTTTTGATGAGGGCACCCCGATGTCGAACACAACAAGGATGAAGCAGAAGGCGACCCATAGATGGTCAGAGAGAGGAGCACACGAGCGAAAAAGAAAGAATTCTCTCAAGGCAGGGTCTACATCAAAGCGACGGAACCCTGCAGCTCAACATCCATCACCACTGCCCACACCGCCAACATCGCCTCCACCTCCACCGCCTCCGCCCCCACCGCCTCCACCGCCTCCACCACCACCTCCACCACCACCTCCACCGCCTCCAAGTTATGCCGCAGCTGGCCCAAGTAGGACCGTAGAGCGTCGCAGGGATAGGCGGGCCCCTCGTGTAGCACCATGGGCTGGAAAGGAGCTCCGCAGGATGCAGCCACCACCTCCTCGACCGCGTAAGAAGTTCAAGATCGCAACGTGGCTCCAGGATATACGGAGCTATCAGAAGTTCATAAAATTTTTGATTCCTAGGGCCCCTTTTGTGAGGCTTGTAAAAGAAATAGTCGGGGAACAGAGTTACGGCAAATGCGGTGTTCGCAATACAAGAGTCTACGAAAATGTACCTAACACAGCTCTTTGAGGACTCATTTTTGTGTGCAGTGCACGGGAAGAGAGTCACAATACTCTCGAAGGATCTCCACCTAGCTAGAAGGCTAAGGAGAGAGCGGAATTAAAAATATCATGTACATGATTTTATTTATAATATACTGAAGATTTGGTGTCAAGTATCTTGCAGAATTTCAGGTTGTGTGAATGCAAATTGCTGTGATTGAGTTTGATATCTGATTTCAGTACTGTTTATGTGAATGCAGTCATTTGAAAATTTTAGTATCATCTATGTGAATGCAGTGATTTAAAATTTTCAGTACTATGGGAATGGTAGTTTCTTTAGCCATGTTGTAGATAAGATAGGTTTCCATGTCGTGGCATGGAAATTACGCCAAGGCGAGACCAGGGCCCGTTTGACCAGGTCAAATGGGCTCTGGTCGCACCCTGGCGTGAAAATCACGTCATGTAAAAAAAGGAGGAGAAATCTTTATCAGAAAAAAAAAATTAAATTCTAAATTCAATAAATAAGCACATCATATAATGACAATAGAGAATTAGGAGAGTCCACAAGAAAAAAAGGACAAAATCTTTATTCACATTTGATCCATTTCCTTCAGAGAGGACTTCAGCTTCTCTGATGACAGTACTGGTTTTAAAATTTCTAATGCTAATTTAGGAGCATCTCCCTCATCCTCATAAGGGCCAATTAAACCCGAGAGAATAAGCCGGGTCTCGAATCCAGGGCAGAAATCATTCAAAACGGCTTTTCGGAGGACACAGTAAGCCTTTGGTGCTGACGGTGACAAGTCCAGCTCACCAATGTGCTTGGAGAGTGATTTGCATTTAAGAAGCTCTGTCTGTCCATCTGGGCTGTACTTGTTGCTGAAGGAGAAAATAAAGTTGCTGGGCAAGTTCCCAATGTAGTGGGCCATAGACCTGTCCAGCGTTCCTCCTTCAACTTTCTCCCGAGAGCCACCCCTTCGCATTGCAAATGCATCAAGCTCCACTGCATCCTGCATTTGGTTCAAATTATTGCAAAATGAGTATAATGAAGACAAACAAACATAACAAACACACGCAAGTTGAATTGTTGGGTTAGACTTGCCTTGGTGCCTTCATCAATGTCTTCGGTTTGCGCAAGGTTAATTCCTTTGCCTTTGTACTTCACGTCAGCAGTTTTCCCTTCGAGTACCTCGAATGGCCTCGTTTGAACTGGTGGTGGTTGAAACGTTTTCAATTGGCAAAGCACCCTTGCCAATGCTTGTTCGGTGGTGTCCATGTCATGCCCGATCAGCTTCTCATACGTGTCGTCGGGCTGGGTGTGGTCGAAAGTGGAACTGCCATTCTGCAAATTTACCAATGCTGCCAGCATCTCATCTTCTCGCAAGCCGAGAATATGTTGCAAGTCATGCATGAACACATACTCCTGCCCATCAATGATGATTGGAGCAAGGCCATGGATTCGAAGCATGACATCATCGGACTCATCTATATCTTCTGGCTCCGCTGATGTGGATGCACCTGTTGCCTCTTGCGCAGCCAAGATTGCTTCATGCTCCACAGATAAATCTTCCTCTTCACCCGGGTCGTTCATCTCGTTCACTTGCCCACTAGGATTGTGTTTGTTGCTGGCCACAGTCGCTGGAAACTCATTAAGCAAAAAAATAACAGTAATCTCACCGGATAGAAACTTCTTTCCTACACTTTCAAGATCAAAAGTTTTCAGCTGATCCTTTGTCAACTCCAAGTAATGATCGTTACCCAAGTGACTAATAAATCTGTTGAGACGAGCGATAAAGGGTCTATCTCCTTTCCCTATATAACTAAGCAAGTTATATGGAATCCACATGATAGTTGAGCTAGGAATTTGTATGGCATAAGGCTTCAAAGTTTCATCTATATACTCACTCACGTACGTGAATGCATCCGTATTAGCCCGTAGAGTGGCAAGCGTGTCTATTCTACCGGTAAACATACAATAAATACGATCTAACTGATCTAAAAATTCTGTGGGGGCTAGCAGATTGGCCAACTCTATTGTAGGGGACGACATTGTTATGCAACTAAGAACACTAATTGACCAGCAAACTAGTAGTCTAATTGAACAAGACAAGCTAAATTACGAGGAAACAAATTTCAACAAAGCAAGAAGTGACAACAAAATGAAAACCCCCACTCTTATATAGAGGGACGTGTATCCAGAAATAGATATTATTATAAAACTGAATACAATAATTTCTATTTATAACAACAATCCAATTTGGCAGTAATATTTATCACAAAGGAATATTCGAATTACAATTCAATATAAATTGTTTCTATTCCATCTCATCAGTTTCCGTAGTTTCTCTAGCGCTATTTTCCAAAACATTGGATGTTGGTGTCCTCGGCATCCATCTCTTTCCAACTCGGACTCTAGACATCCTCCATTCTTGATGCCTTGTTCTAGCATTAGAGGATTGCCATGCTGTCTTTCTGACTGAATTTGAATTGGAGATCATTAAACACAAGTCTTCAGTTCTTGTGTTTTGAAAGTGTCCTCGGCCCAAAACTCCTCTGTAAAACCATTGGAATATCTCAACCAATGCATTGCTAAGACCCTTTCCTCCGCCATGCCGTGAATTTTTGAAATACGTAGCCTTTGCCCTGTAATGACTCTTTTCCATGCCTTGCGTATTCCAAATAGCTAATGATCCATAGGTTTTCATAAACCAAGGTCCATGAGCATAGAAGATGTGTTGTTCATAGAAAATTTGTATTAGTTTAAATCTTTACAAATACATAAATATGAAAGTAAAAAATATGAGACACACATACCATATAGTGAGTTATGTGTGTTTCTCCCCATGCATCGATCATCAATTTAGTAAATGTTTTGACTTCTCTTGCGTATCTATCCAAATCTTCATCTCTCACAATCTTTTTGTTGATAGTTTGTGACAAGGCATCAAATGCTTGCCAAACCTTAGCACGTGTACTTGCCATGCGAGGATCTGAGCCAATATCTGTTGTGCATTGACATATTTTCCTCCAGTACTCCCATTCAACACTGCTTTCACATGCAATATGATTTGACAATAGGTGTCTCGCTTTCGCACCACCCATTGAAACTTTTGCTGGAACATCTTGTGTTTTTCCACTCATCTCAACGTCTTTGGTAAGACTCACGTGGCCCCCGTGCAATCCCATATCGGATAAAATTATCTCTAGATTTCTAATGCTAACATCTGCTCTTGATTTGGGCTGCATGTTCCATGCGTAACAACAATGCGAAAATAATAATTTGTCCAGTATTCGTAATTCACCATGCATTGTGCAAAAATGGACTCTTTCGAGAGGAATGTTCAACACAGGACTCCAAGCTTTGTCTAGATTGTGCCTATTTGGTGCAGGACGTTGGTTGCAATTCAAAATACTTTTGTTCCGCCCAGATTCAAACATAGAATATATACAAAAATTCTTTGCATTTGCACTGAGACCACAACCGTACATGCATTTCAAGTTCTTCAAATCAGCAGCTAGGTGCCATTCTACAGCAAAGCTTTCTCCTTCAACATTGAGCAATTTGCCTTCATTTTGTGCATGTATTATCTTAGATATACTACATTTTTCAAATAGCCACTCCAGTACGTCGTGAGACTCCTTAGGAACTTCAAATGCAGCTATCCACCATATGTGATTTTCGGATTGCACGCTAAATTCTTTACAATAACTTCCGCCAAACTGTTGCAATTCACGATTCATCAAGGTGATTGTGACACGTTCAAGTTTACGCCCTTTTACGATTTCTGCTTCGTCCAACTTAATAACAAATATAACTTTACCTCCGCAATCTGTAAAACAGAAATTTCATTACTAAAACATATTAGTTGAAGAAAAGCATACAATTGAAAACCGGAATCCACAATAAATGTTCTTACCATTTGTTCTAACTTCGTAATGTCGGATCATCATCGCTTGGACCTTTTCCAGATCTAAGAATATATTATTGCCTTGATGATAACGAAAACATGTCAGAGGTCCTTTCTTCTTATTGGTTACTGTAAAAGAATCCTCAGTATGTTGAAACTCTCCTAATTTAGAGAGCAATATTGAATTGCATTCTCGTTTGGCGGATTCGACAAGTTTATAAGTAGGTATTATTTGATGGCGTTTTAACCCATTTTTGTCAGAGCGTTTCATATACTTCTTCAAAGCTCTATACCCCTTGCGACTCACACCTCTTTGGTCACATGTGTACACCATCTCTTTAACATTTGGATTTGGCTTGAATTTGTCGACTAGCTTTTTTGCAATTCTCAAGCAAATTGAATCACTTGTTTCATCTTCAACAATCTTAATCAAATCTTTACCCTTCAAAAAATGTTCCATATATTTTCCAGCAATAAAATTTTTTCCAACCGTCTTTTTCAAGAACTCTTTTGTGTCCCTCATACGTCTTTTACTGGCACCACCACCTGGTGCCAAAGCTTCTAGTTTGTGTCTCTTAGTGTTTTCATTTTCTGCTTGCTGATCCATCGAGACTCTACGCTTTCGTTGTAAGCCATATATTGTCCTCTGAAATATACTGATTGAAGATTTCAATTCTTCAATTTTTGTGACAGAACTGGCAAGCTCTATTTTCAAACCATTTATCTCCTGCTCCAATTTCATATTTATTCCATGCAATGACTTTAAATTGTCATTCATACTCAATATATGAATGTTTGCCGTATTTGCCAATGTCTCAGCTTGAATTCTTTGAGAATCCATTGCTTGACAATAGCCAAGCAATCCATTCTGACCATCCCCAACGAACCTTAACAAACTATGTACATCAGAGAATTTAGGAGGAGCATCTACCAGTGGATTATGAGGGTATAAATCACCTCTTACCCATAGGTCAATATGTTTTTTTTCTTCTAATCTCCAACAATGCATGTCATACGGATTTAAGTTAACACCCCATGCAGCTTTGGTGGTCGCATAATCCTTCTCTAACTTCATATGTAAGTGATACTTGGTTGTCATCTTGAAGATGTCGAATTTCCCAAAAGAATCTATGTAGAACATGACAATATACCTTAATCAAATGGTGTCAAAGTTCAATGTGAACTAACCATGATATAAGCTTTATTAGGCATATACTAGTTTCCATCCCTAGGGTCCTATTGTAGTTAGGACAATGAAAGGTCATCCTATACTAACCCTACTCTAGTTGTAATTTGTAACTTACCTATTAGTTGCCTATTATAGTCTATGCAAATAACATACAATAGTCTATGAAAATGAGAGCTACATTTAGGCCTTAACTCTTGCTCACCTTGTACGGTAACCCAAGGTAAAGGTGCCATGCAGAATTGATTAGCACTAAATTAACTATGATCAGAAAACTTGTTTAGGCAAGGAAGAGGCCCTTTTTGAGTCCAAAAAGGGCCCTAATGGTTCTTTCTCTCAACAAGACCATTTGACTGAGGCGAATAGGAGGTAATGTATTGTTACTCAATGTCGTTGTTGAGGCGGTACTCCTTGAATTCAGTGGAGATGTATTCTCTCCTGTTGTCGGACCTCAGTGCTTTGATTCTTTTACCAGTCTGATTTTCTGCATGCTCTTTGAATTGTCTGAACTTGATAAAAGCTTCAAATTTCTGCTTGATGAAGTAAACAGTTGTTCTTCGAGAGAATTTGTCAATAAAAGTAATGAAATACTTTGCATCTAGCAATGAAAGAGTTTGCATATGTCCACATATATCTAAATGAACAACATCTAACATACATTTTGCTGCATGCCTATGACTCGATCTTAAAGGAATCCTAGTATGCTTTCCAAGGATGCAGCTATGGCAGAGAGGGAGATCGACTTTTCCAGAAGGATAGTAAAATTTTTGAAATTCCCCTTAATGAGCATTCATGTAACTTCCCTATCCTTAACCTGAGCATCTCACAAAATCTAATGTGACTCTCTGAATTTAGAGACTTATTGAAAATGTTTGCGGCCATGACCAATGCTCCATAAAAAATGTAATAGACTTCTCTATTTAGAACTTTCTCTCTAATATAATGATGTTTTACTTGAATATGTTTACTCCTAGAATGAAATCTGGGATTAAGCAACAACGCAATAGCACTTTGATTGTCACAAAACAATTGTGTTAGACTATTCTGAGAGAGTCCGATGTCATAAAGTAATCGTCTAAGTTTGCATGTGTTGTAGAGATCTATTATGCTTTGATCCAATAGGAATATGGCCAAGTACACACAAAAAAATCCAAGTAAAAGACCAAATTGCCAATGTAAGGAGAATGAGGACCCACTTCATTGTCCAATACAAGTGGAAAGGAGGGACTTGAAAGTTGAAATAATGGAAAAGAGCCCTCGTTGAAAAAATCTGTTGATTTGGTGAGAGTATAGTGTTGTAAAGTGGATGTTGGCCTATTTTAGAAAAGATATATTGTTGAAGGAAGAGACTTCGTGATGTTGCACTTGTAAGGGAATTATTGTTTTTGCTCCTACATGTTCTAGGTTTTTGGGATATTTAAGGGGAACTGAATGTGGAGGGGCGAAGGACAATTGAGTCTAAGCAACCAAAATTTATGAACTTCTTCCAAATTTAACTTTTTAGGCTTTTGATCCATCCAAGAGATGGTTGAAGTTGTAAGCAAGTGGATTCAGCTCCGATTCATTATATGAAGGCCATCACGACAAATGCGCCAACATCTTCAAGGAAAACTATCCTAATCATCTGTCATACTATAAAACCGACAAAATCCAAGCTAGCCAAAAATCAAATAGACATTCATTCATATGGTAACCAATATAAAAGCAAAGTCATCATACCACTGATCCATGCTGCACCAAACTAGAAAATCGTGAAGTTCACACTTCTGCACATTTCCCAAGAAAATGTTGGGGTAACAATTCTTTCACTTGAACTTGTCATGAAAGTTAAATCAATTCGGTCATAAGCCCAACGAGATGATGGTCTTGGACTATGGATGATGGACTTGGTCCTACATGTTTAGAAAAGATATATTGTCGAAAAAAGAGACTTTGTGATGTTGCACTTGTAAGGAGATTATTGTTTTTGCTCTTGCATGTTCTAGGTTTCTGGGATATTTAAGAGGAAATGAATGTGGAGGGTCAAGGGACAATTGAGTATAAGCAACCAAAATTTATGAACTTCTTCCGAAATTTAACGTTTTAGGCTTTTGATCCATCCAACATGCCATGGTTGAACTTGTAAGCAAGTAAATTCAACTCCGATTTGTTAAAAATTCACAAATCTAGCTTGACTAGTTTTGGTCATATGACTTGTAAATAGTTAGATGGTCATGATGTGGCTTGTCACACGTGCCAAATAGCATAGGATTCCATTCATAAGGATGTTCTCAAGTAGACCTAAGTGTTAGAACCTTTGGAATGAGTCCAAATTATGCTTAGATACAAGGGAGAAAAAATAGGAGCTATTTTTGGTAATTTTTGCATTTTGAGGGATCTCCAAGATTCCAACCCTAACTTGGTAGGGATGAAAGATCCACCAAAATTAGCATTAGGGATAGGTTTAGGGCTACTCATACCTGCCCAAAACCGTGATGGATCATGTATATATAGGTGATGATATCTCACCAAAATTAATCAAGCAATTTCATGTTTTTTCTCTCATAATGGTGCAATTGCTCTCTATGTTCATAATTGTTTGAGTACTTGTGATTACTAATGATTATAGGATTGAATGTAGGTCTGGTGTACAGTACTCAGACTGTGGGAGGCCGTACTTTCACACGTGTGAAGCCTTCTTCAAGGATTTGGGCCATTTAGTGAGGTTCAAGCATAGATTTTTGATGGATTTTGATGGTTCAACTTGTGCTAATCTTATGAAATCATAATCTATTGTTTCCCTCATCATTTCAAGTGTTTTAGGATCCTTATTTGCTGTAATTTTTACATGGTATCAGAGCCTAAAGGCTGAAATGAGCTAAATCCTTGGTTTTCATTCAATTTGATCACAATTTTTGATCTAAATCGTGTGTAGATTGGATCTTAGCATCTAGTATTGATTCTAGAACTCAAAGTGAGTCAATTACATTGGAGATTGTGTTGTGTGACTTCATTTGCAGGTGTTTAGGTGTCTAAAACCAGAGGCAAAGTTGAATTCAATTCACATTACCAAGATAGCAAGTTTTGCTTGCTCCAAGCATTGATTTCTAAGCGAGTTTTGGAGGTGATTTCATAGAGGAGGCTTTCTAGCATTCAAGGAGAGGGAAGATCAGAGTTTTGGGGACTCTTCAAGGCTGTTCTAAGGTGTAGTAGGCACCTCCTAAAGTGATTTAGGTTCAGTCCAACCATTGCTTGACTTATGCACCAAATTAGATCAATTTTTCATCAATTTTGATCATTTTTTGCTTGTGATTGGATAGTAGATTGTGTTGCATCCTCATTAAGTTCCATTTAGATCTTTTACAAGTGATTTTGGAAGTATATTAGGTTGCTGAAATTCACTCTTGATCAGATCATTTGGAAGCTTTAATGTTCTTTATAGAAAGAGGGGCAATTCTACTAGTATTGTCTACTTCAATCAAGCAAGTGCATTGTTTCTAGTATTCTATGATTTGATTTTGTTAGAGATCATTCTTAGATCTTTATAGGAAGTCTATTACTGATCTTTTCAGGTCCCTAAGAAGTGGGAAAAGGTAGACCTTCAATCAAATCAATAGAAGTAACCTTCATTTGTGTCAAGTCCTTGACTAGGAGACTAGATGGCATCTATAAATGCATATCTTTTGGATACTAATGAAAGGCTCAACAAAACTAACTATTCCATATGGAAAGTTAGAATGGAATCTATCATGATCATGCAAGATCTGATGGAAATTGTAAATGGTAAGGAGGGTGAACCTATTCATCCTCAAGAAAAAGCCAAATACATCAAGAGGTGCAATGTTGCACTACATTGCATAAAAATGAATGTTGCAAATGAACTCTTAAGAGAGGTAGGAGATTGCACTTCAGCTCAAGATGCTTGGGAGACTTTGCAAAAGGTCTATGAATCCAAGAACCAAACTAGAATGTTAGCTTTGAAGAATCAAATCTATAGAAGCTATCAAAAGAAAGGAGAGAGTGCACATACTTTTGTCCTAATAGTAAAGGAATTGAACAAAGAGCTAGCCTTTATAGGTGACCCTATCAAGGATGAAGAGCTTGTTCAACTCATAGTGAATGTTCTAAGGCTTTAAGATTAGATGCTTGTTTGCCCAAATCCTTTTGGGGTGAGTCTCTTGTATGTGCAAACTACTTGATGAATAGGGTGTCTTGCAAAGCAATTGAAGGCAAAACTCCTTATGAGATGTTGTATGGAAAGAAACCCAATCTTAATCACTTGAAAGTTTTTGGGTGTATATGTTATGTGCATGTGCCATTGGAAACAAGAACCAAGGAGGATCCATCTTCCACAAGAGGGATCATGCTTGGATATGCAAGCTCAAGCAAGGGCTACAAAGTCTATCTCCCATCCTTAAACAAATTTGTTGTTTCAAGGGATGTCATCTTTGATGAACATCATATGCATATGCTTGAAGAAGGCTCAAGTGCTCCAACAATCAAGAAGAAGATGGCCGAGGAGCAAGATCTTGGTTTTGAGGAGGAGCTCATGGAGGAGCAAGCACCAAACCCACCTATCACACCAAGGAGATCTTCAAGGGCAAAAGTGGAGCCATCAAGGCTCACATATCAAGGCAAAGGACAGCAAGTTGAGGGTATCTCATCCACTTCTTATGCTTTATCTAGTTTTGAAGAACCGTCTAATGTTGAAGATGCATTGAACTCCAAAGAATGGTATAAAGCTATGTTGGATGAGTATGATGCCTTGATTGAGAATGAAACTTGGTTGCTTATTGAGAGACCTCAAAGGAATGTAATAGGATGCAAGTGGGTCTTCAAGCTTAAGTTGAATGCAAATGGGAGTGTTAACAAACATAAAGCAAGATTAGTTGCAAAAGGTTATGCTCAAGAGAGAGGGATAGACTATGAGAAAACTTTTGCACCCGTGGCCAAGATGGTCATAATAAGACTAATTATTGCACTTGCATCACATTTTGGATGGATTCTATGTCAAATGGATGTCTCTAATGCTTTCTTGAATGGTTTTTTGGAAGAGGATATCTATATGGAGCAGCCACAAGGGTTCATCAAGCATGGAATGGAGAACAAAGTATGCCATCTCCAAAGAAGCATCTTTGGCTTGAAGCAAGCCTCGAGATCTTGGAATTCAAGACTACATTGCTATCTTATTTCACTTTCTTTTGTTCAAAGTGAATATGATCCTACTCTTTACATTAATTTTGATGATGTTGGTATTGTACTTTTACTCATTTATGTAGATGACATCATCATTAGTGGAAATAGTGTTGATGGTATTGAAAAAATCAAGATAGATCTATCCTTAGAGTTCAAGATGGTAGATCTAGGGTGTCTTCACTTCATCTTAGGCATAGAAGTACTTAGAGGGTCTGATTTTATCTTTATAAGTCAAGTAAACTATGCTCAAAGTCTTTTGAAGAAGTTTAAGATGGAAGTATGCAAAAGTGTTGACACACCAATGGAGCAAGATGTAAAAGTGCCAAATGAAGATGATGAAAGATCCTTCATGGACATCACTTTGTTTAGGCAACTTATAGGTTCCTTAATGTGGATCACTATAACTAGACCAGATCTTAGCTTTAGTGTATGTAGGTTGAGCCAATCCATGCAAAAGCCATTGAATATCCATTGGAAAAAGGCTAAGAGGATTCTAAGATACATCTCGGGTACATTGGATTTTGGGATTCTATATAGAGGAGATGTGATTAACCTTCAAGGAATACATCAAGAAGACGAAAGACTTGAAGAGGAAGGGACCAATGCAGGTGAATGTAGCTGAAGCAGAGCCTGTTGAGGAAGAGGACATAGCGCTTATGGCATTTGAGGATGGGACGACAAGAATCAAAACAAAGGTAACCCCCAGGAAGTGGTGGAGAGTTAAACAACTATGGTAATTGACATAAGTGAATCTGAAGAAAGAAGCCACGATGAGAACTTGTACTCAAGATTCAGGGGCAACAACGCACATGACATTTGACAAGAGGGTGTTCATAACATACAAGGACAACCAGAGGGAAAAGAACGTGATTCTAGAAAATTGAAAGGCTATAAATTCTCCAGGATTAGGAACGATGCAGTTGATATTGGCCGGAGATAAGAAAGAAATCCTAAATGATGTGATGTATGTATCCCGAATATCAAAGAATCTGTTGTCTGTAAACAAATTGGCACAAAGTGGGATGGAGTTGAAGTTCAAAGGTGATGAACGCATTATCATGAAAGACAAAGAAGTGGCATTGGAAGGCTCTCATCAGAGTCATGAGATATCTTTGAGCTACTATGGACTTTTGCATTTGTTATGGAGTAGTCGACAAGGACAAACTCAATTTACTCAGTGGTTATACATATGCAAGCTGGGCAGAACATGTAGACACTCATAAATCCACTTCTGGATTTACATTCTTTCTCAACAATGGTCCAATTTTCTGGAACAGTCACAAGCAATCTTCGATAGCTCTATCCTCTACAGGATCAGAGTATATGAAGCGTCTCAAGATACCAAGGAAGCAATTTGGTTGAGAAACTTACTTTTAGATATCAGTCTGAATCAATCTACCCCGACATTATTATTTTGTGATAATCAAAGTGCCATCGCCTTATCAGCCGACCCTAGGTTTCATTCTAGGAATAAGCACGCTGAACTGATGTATCACTATGTCAGAAGCAGAGTTCTTGACGAAGAGGTCAGATTGTAGTATTGTCAAACGCAAGATATGACAGCAAACATTTTTACCAAAGAATTAAGCTCGAATATGCACAGAAAGTTCTGTGCAGAACTAAGTTTAAATGTCAAGACATTCATCGATTCAGATTAAGGGGGAGTGTTGGATTATTCTCCTACTAATCGACTAATCGACATTTTAATCTTCATCCAACTTTTATCCAGAACTGTAGATTTCTTTGTGTTTTTACACAGTCTGCAGAACTACTCGGAAACGGCTCATAGGGTCGAAATTTTTTTGGTTTTTTCTCACTTTGGCTTTTTCACAAAATGCCAAATGCCTTAAATGTCAGATTCCTTAAATGTTAAAAAAATAATGTTGGCAAAGACCTTCACAGTTTTCACATTTTTCACATGACAATTTACGTTCATTTCTATAGAGTGACAGTTTAAGTTCAAATATGCAAACAGACTATTTACAACCAAAAGCCACCGACATGCATTAACTGGATGATACATTTGACGACCTAATTACTTAGTATAAATAGTTGTTCATCTTCCTATATCTTATGCATGAAGATCAATCATCATGTATTGAATAGTTAGTGTTCTCTCTCAAGCCTGCGAGCTTGGACACTCCTAAGCATTCTAGCTCAGTTTTTTAAAATTGTTTAGAGATTGCTATTGTGCTTACTGCTTATCAACATTGCGCTTGATTCAAATTTATATTTAGCCGCTCAGAGATAGCTTAGAGTATGCGGCCTTGATCCGCAACTTGTTGTACTCATTTACATATATCTCGTTTTCATATTGAATCTTCTTATTGTGTTCAAGTTGATCTTAGAATGTATGCGTGTTTGTAATTCTTCGCGACTAATTATTTGTCTGATAACTCAAAGATTAATGTTTGGCTAAGTAATCATTGTAGTACTAATGATCTCAAAGTTAGTTACTATAAGATCGAACTTGATTTTTATCACTACTATTTTGTTTGAAGTTGATAGGCGTAGTCATGCATAGAGAAAGAAGAAGATAGTTTATTATGCTGCGCACGATAAGTTTTCTTTCTTGTTCGAATTCTTTTTATTTGAATCTATTCAGACTACCTTTTCACAGATCTTTCCAACACTACCGACCCTTGAGATCTTGAAATGACAACCCCTGATGCCAAGGCATCATCGTGCTCCATAGTAAGGTTGATCGTGGTATGTTTTAGGTTGGAGATGTTTTGATCCTTATACTGGATTTGGTTCTGGTGGTGGGTGATCATCTGCTGCTGTTGCTAGATGTGTGCATTGAGATTATGGATCTGCTGATGTTGTTGATTGAAATCAGCCACCAACTTTTTCGTATCGTATTGAAGTTGTGAATTCGCTTCATCTACCTACCTTATGCATGTTGTCCTGACAATGTGTCGAAAATGTTGTATTGCAAGCCCATTGAGCAAGTAAACCATCATTTGGGCCACTAGTGGTAATTATTGCTTCCAAAATCCAATGTCAGGAAAGGGGCATCCATAGTTGGGGTGAGGCATAGGGTTATAAGGAAGGAGATCTAGAATTGGTGGAGAAGATGGATTTTGAGAGAATGAAGGTCAAGGTGATTAAGGTTTTGGAGGAGGTGAATGTGGAGGTGATTGGGATTCCGGAGGAGAATTAGCTTTTGAAGGAGAAGAGTGGATTGGAGAAGTTGTGACAGTGGTAGATTGGGTTTGTGTTAGTAAATGTAATGCAAAATCATCTACGTTGACCGAGGAGTCAAGTAGAGTGGAGGTATGTATGGGAGATGGCTTTTTATAATGGTAGTATCAAAGCCCGTGTTTAGTGTGATATTAGACGAAGTGGATGTGGCAGTAGTGGTGGAAGTATGCATCATCCAGTTGGCTGTGATGTGCTGGCATCCATCCAGTTAGGACTTCTCAAAAATTACTTGCTTGATGAATTAGTGCAAGTCGGTGGCTTTTGGTCGTAAATAGTCTATCTGCATATTTGAACGTTAACTGTCACTCTGAAGAAATGAACGTAAACTGTCATGCGAAAAATGCAAAAACTACGAAAGTCTTTGCTAATGTGATTTTCTTAACATTTGAGACATCTGGCATTTTGTGAAAAAGTCGAAGTGAGAGAAAATTCCAAAAGACAAAAATCCCAAAAATCTCGACACTATGAGCCATTTTTGAGTAGTTCTGCAAACTGTGTAAAAACACGAAGAAATCTGCAGGTCTGGATGAAAGTTGGATGAAGATTAAAATGTCGATTAGTCAATTAGTAGTAGAATAATCCAACACTCCTCGTTAATCTGAATCCATGAATGCCTTGACCTTTAAACTTAGTTCTGCAACAGAACTTTCTGTGTGTATTCAAGCTTCATTGTTTGGTTATTGGTTGTCATATCTTGCATTTGACAGTATTGCAATCTGACCTCTTGGGTCGAGAACTTTGCCTCTGACATAGTGATACTTCAGTTCAATGTGCTTACTCCTAGAATGCAACCTAGGGTTGGCTGATAAGGCAATGGCACTTTGATTATCACAAAATAATAATGACGGAGCATATGATTTAGGCTGATATCTAAAAGTAAGTTTCTCAGCCAAATTGCTTCCTTTGTAGCTTGTGAGGCTGCGATATACTCTGATTATGTAGAGATAGATGCTATTGAAGATTGCTTGCGACTGTTCCAAAAAATTGTATTGTTGAGAAAGAATCCAGAAGTGGATTTATGAGGCTTCCTGCTCAACTTGCATATGTGTAACCACTAAGTAAATTGAGTTTGTTGTTGTCGACTGTTCCATAACAAATGAAAAAGTCCATAGTAGCTTGAAGATATCTCATGACTCTGATGAGAGCCTTCCAATGTGTTATACCAGGGCCAGTCATAAACTGACTTAAGGACCTAACTGCAAAAGCTATGTCTAGCCTGGTACAGATCATTGAGTACATAAGAGACCCTATTATCAAAGTATAAGGATACTCAACGCAATTGCTCTTTTCCCTTCGATTGTTTAAGGACACTGGTCCTTTGACAATTTGAGACATGATTCCATTGGTGAGAGAGCTAACTTGCAATTAACCAGATAATATTTGACTAACATTTTGTAGATGTACCTCTACTGAGTAATGTAGATCAACTTTCGATATCTGTCTCTGTGGATTTGAATACCAAGGCTGAAATGAGCTTCGCCTAGATCGATCATGTTGAATTCTGAAGATAGCATTGTCTTTGCTTCTTTTATCAGATCGATACTGTTGCCCGAAAAACAATGTGTTTGTCCACATATAAAGTGATAATAATAAAGACTGTTGCACTGTCTTGAATTAGACATTCGAATTTGAAGAGCTTCATGTGTAGCCATGATCAAGAAGGAAAGTATTGATCCTTTGAGACCATGGCTCGAGCAGATTGCTTCAAGCCATAAAGTGCCATATGGAGTTTACACACATGATTGTGTTTACCTTCGATAATATAAACCTTCGGGTTACAGCATGTAAATGTTCTTCTTCGATAACTACATTGAGATATGCTATCTGTACATCCATTTGATGTATTCCAAATATGTTGTAGCAACAAATGATAATAAAAGTCGAATAGGAGAATGCTTGACTACTGGACTGAAGGTCTTAGTGTAATCGACGTTGTATACCTGAGAAAATCCACTAGCGACAAGTCAGACTTTTCTTCTGTCATGCTTCCATCTGCTTTGTACTTGACTTTGAAAATCCATTTGCAATCAACGTTAGCAGGTAATTCGACAATCGTCCATGTCTAGTTCTTGATAAGAGATGAATACTCTTTATCTGTAGCTTCTTTCCAAAGATCGGAATCGGGC
>CM055092.1:98398777-98527536 GCA_029204225.1 Diphasiastrum complanatum | reverse complement strand
CCTCGCCTAAATTGATTCAGTTGGTTTGTGACTCTGGAGTTTCTATCAGCTTGAGTTTGTTATTGGAATCGCAATATTCTAATATTCTCAATGATGCGTGGCACTAGGAGGTCGTGACTGTTTGCCCCAAAGAGATGGAAGATTTCGAAAAAAAAGTGAAAGGGATTTTTCCAAGAACATATGCATTCTCAAGAGGAAATACGGTTGATACTTGATGGCAACGGTCAGAAGAGGCCATTAACGAATATTAGCTTAAAAATTAGAATATGTTGTTTTGTCTCTGTTTTCAGTCAAATTCAGTGATTGCAAGAACAATTTAGCCGTAATGGGTTGATCTTGCACTACTGGGACATTCGAGATTATGACGGTAAATGGATTCGTTTCCGCGTAACTAAGGGTGATATGATTGTTTCTTCCTCCAGGAATGTTTCACAGGTTTACGATTGATGAGAACAATTATATCAAGGTAATGCAACCATGTATGAAACTTTTCCCATCATAACGATTTCAGAATCTTGTTGATTGCAGTGCTAGTGTTACACTCTAAAGCCTGCATACTTGGGTACAGGCACTTCTCTACACAGACATTCCATACAGGACTCAGCATGGAGCGGGGAGTGAAAGTGCTGCAAGGTAAGAAAGCCAGCTTGAGAATGGGGTAACATTCGCAAATTATCTAAACATTCATAAAGTTCTCGACTACCACGAAAAAAAGCAAGCTCTTTTACGTTGCTCTCATTGTCTGGATCGTGGTACAGGAAACAATACGTGGACAAAGTGCTGAATAACCCTGCGGCCGTTCATAGACACCGGATTACCACTCAGTGACAGCCAGTCTAGTCTGTTATCAGACTTTTTCCAGCCAAGATGGTGGATGTTGGATCTCTTATATAGCTGTCCTAAAAATATCTCTAGCGGCTGTGTCCGGACGACATAAATAGCCAGTTATAGATTAGTTTATATCGGCATATCTCGTTTTTTAAGACGCTCCTAATTCGCAGGATATATTAGTTAGATATACAATTGATTGGTACAGTACAAAACTGATACAATCATAGAAAATGAGCGGGATTCTTTCCATTCACCTGGATAAGTTCTGTGCTTGTACAAGGCATATATTTATCTATATGATGATCTCTCTGAAGAGCTCATAACATTCTATTTTATTACCTTTTTGAGCATTAACATGCTGCCCAATTTCTTTTTTTTTTTGGAATTAAGGGCTGCATGGAAGGTGAAATTTTCATGATGATCCCACATGAAGCTACTTGATCTACAATGCCCACATAAAGCTACTTGATATTTAATATGACAAATTCCCAGAAATATACTTTACGATATCTTTCTGAATTTCTTCTCTCCTGTAGAATTATATCTTAATTCACTTGAGCTTCAACATAATACATATTCTGTCTATCGGAAATTAGCTTCAGATCTAGATGTCTTTCTATGTGCCGAAATCTCAGAAGTTATTATTCCTTCTTTGGATAACTGCAACAAGAAATAATAACTTTTGAGGGCATTGTAGATCAAACAACCTGAACTATTATTCTACCCTGAAGCAAAATTTGAGGCTTGGCATATCCTTCAAACTCTTCGTGGTTTAGATCCCATACATTCTTATGTGCTGAAGGTTTGAATTCTTATGTGAAGTGCATACTATGGCTATAGTCACTTGGATGATGATCATAGCTTGCCTGGAATCCTTTGTTCTTGGAGCTTTTGAGATCATTTTAGTATCTTTCTATGAATCGTGTAGATGCAAATAATTGGGGATCGAAAGGAGCATTGCAAGGATTATTAGCTATATTACGAGGAGCTGCATTACTAATTGATCGCTACATATACTAGAAATCTTGGTGTACTACACTACGGAATGCTCTTTTAATTAACATAGATGTGACTAATTGATTCAACTTTTGTCTAACAAATTAAAGGCCAAAAGTAAATTTTAAGAAATTATTCATGAATCCATTAGTTGTTAACTATATGAGCCTGCTCATGAGCTTTTATAGAGAGTAGTTTCTTCAGAGGTTGCTTCTCTATCTCTTATACCTCGCTTACTATCTCTTAAACCAAGCTTTATTTTAAACACTTGGCTAAGTGCTAGCTTGATCTTTACAATTTCTCCATGACTATCTTTCTTGAACAGTGTCATCAACATATATTATAGAAGTTTGATGTTAAATTCATCAATCATAAATGTGATGTTAAGAAAATGCATTATGCTCTCTCACAATGAACTAAAGCCCAAGCTAGAAATTTCGAATCGAGCATTCAAATATCTTGGGGCTTGCTTGAGCCCATACAAGTGTTCTTTTTTTAAGGCAAACAAACTTTTTGCATGAAAACACTTTGAGGTGTTTACCTTAAAGAATTGCATAAGATAACTTACCATCAAGTGGAGCAAATGGTGGCCTATTTGAAATGAAGTTAAGTGTAATTGATTGTCTCATCCACCTAAAGTGGGAGCGTTAGAACACTCGAAAACTTCTATTTTATCTCTTGTCCATTTCATTTTGTTGAGGAGTCTTTGGATAAGAAATTTTACTTTGAATACCATGTGTTGTCACAAATTTTGATAGAGTCTTTAGGAATCTACTCATATTGCTTAATCTCAATATTTTGATCTTGATGTTGATTTGGTTCTCCATCATAGATTTAAACTTAAAGAATGTCTCCTTCACTTGTTCCATGCTCTTAAGTAAGTATATCTAGGTATGCCTACTATTGTCATAAATAATCAATGTATCAAATGTGTTGTATATTGTTTTGTAGTAAACATGTGTTGTATATTGTAAAAAAATCAAGAGGTAGACCGGTTAGATTATAATTGACCAAAAAATGTATGCATCTAAATTGGATGTCCCAATCTCTTGTGCCACAACTCAATCAAAGACACAATTTGCATAACATTCTTAACTTCTCCACGCTTATAAATAGAAGCTTCTAGCTTATAAATCCTACTATGTTTCTTAATATTATGTTTTTCTCCTAATGGTGACTAGTCATGTGAGAACTAGCAGAAGCACCTACCTGTCCACCTTGAATCCCATGATCCATTAGATAACACATAATATTTGAAGATATCATAAGGGAACTCCCATCAACCTTATCAAATGTAAAGTTACCTTGGCTACCGCCCTTTTGTTAAAGTCATCTTCCTCTTAAAACATTCACCTATAAAATGACCAAGCCTTTTCTACTAAAAGAAATTCACCTTTGATTTGTTTTTTTCTACTAATTGCTTATTGGATCCCCCCTTCGCATCCTCAATGGATTCACAACAAACAAGGAGGCATTCTTCAAAAATCCACTCAAGGCCACATTGACAAGGGAAGAAGAGATGATGCGTGGCTTGGCATCTACTCCTTTGTACGAGGGTGCACAAATATCAAAGTTGTGAGTTTGTTTGTTACTTTTGAACTTGCAAACTAAGCACGGGTGGTCAGATGCGAGTGTGAAGTTGTTTGAGTAAGCTTGCTAGCTTCATGTGTGTTATAGACAAATTGCTCTAATCTCATTTTATTTTTAATTCATGCGTTGTGACAAACTATATATCACTAATTATATAAACATATGTTTTGTCACAGTTTGCTCAAGAAAATGTTGCTCCCAAATAACACAATGGCAACGTCTCGACAAGAAGCCAAGAAAATGCTATCCGTGGTTGGCATGGATTACAAGAGTATTCATGCATGTCCTAATGATTGCATCTTATATCGAGATGAGTTTGCCAGAGGCAAGCACATGTCCATGTTGTGGGGAACACCCCTACAAGCAAGATATACAAGGAGCGACCATACCCATCAAGGTGGTATGACATTTTTCCATCATACCTAGGATACGCCACATGTTTAAGTGTAATTCCATCGTGGAACTAATGACATGGCATTCGAGCAATCGTTCATCAGACGATACTATGAGAATCCATATCGATTCTCCAATAGGGAAGCACGTGGATGCTACCTGGCATGAGTTTAGGGATGAGCCTCACATTTGCATTTGGGGTTGGCCATGGATGGTGTGAATCCATTCGGTTTGCACTCCACATCATGGTCCACTTGGTTGGTTGTCCTTGTAAACTACAACATCTTGGCAAATTATAAAGAATGCTCGCCTTTCTTATCCTGGAAAAATACAAGGTAAAAAATATGGACGTGTATATGGCTCCCTTGATAGATGAGCTAAAGATTCTATGGCAAGGAGTTCAAGTGAGCGATATATCAAGACCACTAAGACATTGTCAAAGAGATTTTGTGGTAAAGGGCATCTTGATGTGGACGATGCACGACTTTCTTGAATATGGGGAATATTCAGGTGAAATGTCCTTGCTATTGGTTCGATCTATGCTATTATATTAAATTTTATGTGCATCCACAAAATTACTCTCAATTCAAACATTTGACCCACGATTAACTAGGTTGTTTTGTCTCAATGTAGGGCTCTAAACTAGTAGTTACAATGCGTGCCCCATTTGTGGCCAGTATTTGCAAGCACGTCACTCACAACATTTGCGAAAGATGGTTTATGAGGGCCACACACACTCGATACCGTCCACTCGATCACCCTATGCATGATGGACTTGTTGGTCAACGCCCTCATTCCATGAAGCTACGATACATATTTGGGCTAATTAATGGTACATGTCATTTATTTATTTTATAATTACTCTCTTTATATTTCTTTTAGCGATACATAATCTGCATTAAATGTGTGTGCTTGTTTGTTAATATTGTAGGCAAGTGATTGGTTTCGGATTTGGAGATCCAATCAAGATCTAGGGCAACTCCCTCCTGGCATGAATTGGTTATCAATACGTCATGAACTCCCATATTGGGGGGAATTGTTGATAATCCATCTTTTGGATCTGATTCAAGAATGTCGGGAGCATGATTTGGGAGCACTTGACTAGGTCGAAAGATAAAAAAGACGCACGAGATAATTTAAAAGAAGTGGCAATGATGGCTGATTTATGGCCACAAATGGTGGGGACTTCGATTGTCCTACCAAAGGCCCCGTGGATCTTCTCGAGGAGAGACGATTGTAAAGAGGGCAATAGCCTCTTTTTGAACTCCAACAGGACACATACGATGCCTAAAGGGTGAGAGACAACAAGCTAAGTGGACTAAAGTCTCATGACTGGCATAAGTTTTTACAGGTTGGCGTGGCATGTTTTTTGACATTTCTTCCACCTCAACATTGTCGATTACATTTTATAGCATGTCTTGTGATTTCAAGATGATCTCATTGCGCATATATGTATCTAGATGACCAAATTATTTTTGTGCATGCTGTTTGTGCTTCCCTTGGTGTTGAGAGGGTTCTTGACAGAGGAGTTAAGGAGTGCAATCTACAAAAATAGTGGTTTGGTGAGGTACGGTGAATGCGCATGCGATTCACATCATTTTTTCTTGGGGTGATTCAAGATGATGATCTTACTAACATGTATGTCATTGTTGTTTCTCTTTCATATGAAGATACATTTCATCCAAAGAGATACCGCTGGCATTTATTGAGGCGGCAAGACAAAGCTCCATCGAGGCAACGTGTTTGATCGAGAAGCACTTTCCCACATCCATTCTCACCATTCAAATGCATCTCATTGTGCATTTGGTAGATGAGAAGGGCATCGCAGGTACATCATATACTTGCGTCAATTACCTATTCTTAGTTCATGCTAGACTATTGTTATTGTGGTAATTCTCATGTTCTCTCACTAACATTGATTTATTTATTTTAATTCGGGCACTATCCATAGTCGCTGGATATTTTTCTTGGAACGATTCATGAAAACATTGAAAAGCTTCGTAAGACAAAGAGAAAGGCCTGAGGTGTAATATCACATATTTGTATACTTAATTAACAATGACAATTTATACTTAGGAATGAGTATATGTGCGGGACAACTATATACTTTGAAGAGGCCTACACCATTTTTCAAGTATAATTGTTAAGGACCTACCTTTTACTTAAAGTCATGACCACCTGAAATGAAACGACACTTGGATACGAAGCGACTGATTTCAAATCGTCACAATGAATCATCAAATGTACAATTTATTTGTACTTGTAACTTATGTGATAATTAAAATTTGTAAATGGAGCGATGCACCAGGAATTCCTAGAGGTGTGTTTGTTTGTTCCGTAGATTATAAACCTAGACACTCTTCATTCTCACATTACCGAGAGAGAGAGAGTGAGAGAGAGAGAGAGAGAGAGAGAGAGAGAGAGAGAGAGTTATTGTATGTTTGAGATTGGAGAAATGAATAGAGTGACGAAGGTTATTATTTCTAATTTCTATTCTCTGCACTGCTGAGTGTGAGTGATTTTGAGTCTACTAGCAATCTCGTACACAGAACTTCAATCATTCTTTGGTCAGAAAGTACTTTCCTTCATTACAGTTGTTTGCTGTGTATCCATAAAGTTGATCTAAAGAACTGTCTTAAAATAGCTTTGCTCGTATGAGTGAATACTTTGTGTTCGGCATTCGAGTAAACATACCCTTGGTGCAGTTTTCCATAGTTGCTGATAGAAAAGTATGTATGTTGTCAAATGATAGTCCTTGACTGAGGAACTGCATTATTGATCTATATTCATATTAGTAACAAAGATAAATGTTTCTAACATATTCGTGAATCACTTGAGTTCTTTAACCATAATTGGACTTTAGCTGTTGAGGACTTCTACCTAGAACACATTGGTTCATGAATAAGATTAACATTTTGTCTGTTCGTACATGCCTGAACAGATCCTTGCTGACAACTTAATCCATCAAAGTGTAATTCCTTCAAGCTACTCTCATAACATTTCATTTGCAGAATGCTTTACATTCAGTTTGATAACGGAAGACTATTGTTTAGCACTCATTTCTCTACACACCTTTTCTAAAAGTGTATTGGCTGCTTACAAAATGTCTGATGACAACCAAATTCTCATTTAGACCAATTTCATTCAAAATAAGTAAATAAAATATCAACTTGACATCTTTTAAGAGCTATATCCTTGGGGAACGATCTAAATACTACATAAATATAGCAATTTCGTGTTGGTATATTGCCAAATATACCAATTTTTGGCGCCGTTGCCGGGGATAACCAAACAAGTTGATGCAAACTGACATTTCTATCTCCATCCCTAATACATGTCAGATAGAGCTGCTCGACTAGAAAGATATCGGAAACTTCTAGAATTTTTTTTCAAAAGAATTCAAGAATCTTTGCAAAGAGGAGAATCACCCTTCTTGAATGTTAATCCTGAAAACCTACTGGAAAATTCTCTTCCTGAAGCTTCTACTATAGCTGAACTAGATTTTGAATTTGCTAATCCAGTTCCAGAGCCGATTATGGAAGCCCCGGCTCCTTGCTCTAATTCAATCTCGAAGATCAAATATGATTATTTTAAAGGAACATCTTCAGATCATGCTGACAATTACGTTTCACAGTTTGAGTCAATTTCTAACTCGAATAACCAAGGTGTTGATGCAGAGAAGTTGCAAATTTTTCCAGGTCTTCTAAGAAAGCAAGCACGCATATGGTATAGTCAAGTTGAACCAAGACATGTCACCACCTGGGTACTACTGATAGATGCATTTTTAAACCAATTCAGAGAAATTCGTTATTCGTCTAGAATCCTTGGATGACTTAATAATGTCTAGAAGAAAAAAAAAGAATCGCTTCGAAGGTATACACGAAAAGTAAAGAATCTGATTGGAAAACTAACGGGCGTGTACCCTGTCACAATGCAGATCGAGTGGTTTTGGCAGGTTTACCATTGAAAATTGACTGATACTGTAGACAATGAGATATGACTTCTTTAACAGTAGTCATAGTGAGTGCTGAGAATTATGAGACTTCCAAGTTAGCCCGTAAAAGATGTTCTACCAGACGTATTCAAAAATCTAAGCATGACTCTAGTGACAGTGAAGATGAATCTAAATCTGAATCTCGTTTAAGTTTTCCAGTTGTGATTCTGATTCTAGTGACTCATCAGACATAGAAACCGATGATTCCAATCGAAGAAACGAACGTCTAAATGAAAAGAAGATGGTAAAAATCATGAGAATAAGTCGTCAACTTCTAAAGTTGAAAACATTTGGAAAAGTAACATGGCTGACCTTAACAAGAAATTTAACGATCTGAAAGTTCAGATTTCAGAAGTTGTAGACAAGAGACCAAAAGCTTCTTCTTTGAATTTAGCACTTTGGTGTACGAAGTGCGGTACATCTAGACATTCTAAAGAAGAGGGTAGATATGTGAAGGTGAAATATGTCGAAGATCCTTCTCAGGAAGTCTTTTTATATATCAAGATGATGCAACTGCCAATTATGTTCAAGGTACTATAGCACCATTCCAACAAGGCAAACCAAAGTTTGCACCAAAGAGACACAACTCGCCAGAATTTTTTGGCCCTTCTAGTATGAATAAATCAGTTTTGAAAAACTGTTACAATTGTGTTGAACCTAGACACTTTTCGTCGGACTGTTCGTACCCGCAAAAACCGATCTGATTTATCCCTTTCTATTCAAACTATAAGGAGCCAGGCCACAAGTATCCGGACTGTCCACAACCATTAAAGCTGCATCCAAAGTACCAGTATATTGCTACTGCTACTGCTACTGTTGATACGAAACTAAAATCTTCGGATGATGTTGTTGTGCAGAAGGTTGATGTCATTGAACCTAAACAGTTAAAGCCAGTTGACCAATCTTGGTCTGGTGATGTCGAGAAATTATTTAAAGTGACTACGAGAAGAAAAAGCTCCTCGAAACCCGACACGAAAGTACCTTCAAAGGAACGAAGGAAGTCCTCGAAACAGAAATCTTCGACCAAAGCAATAACAAAAGAATATCTTGAAGCTGATCCTAATTATGATCGTGATGCAACTAAGTTATTTTCAAAGGATATTTTTGTAGAAGCAAAAGAAATTATTAATTCTGAGATACAAATAGTTGTTGCAGAGAAGAAAGTTACCTTTGAGGAAGGGGACATGGAAATCATGAAGACAAAACTTTCGGAGGCTATTATCGACAAGCCTATCTCAAAAGCGAAGACGACAGACTATGATATTGTCACTGATATTGGTTCACTTTGTCCTAACATTACTTTAGAGCAATTATTGGTTGACAATAATCACTATCGTTAGCAGTTGAAAAGTCTTTCTGCTCCTAAGAAGAAGAAACCAATTTCCTTGCCAAATATTGGTATATTGTCCATTGATCTGGGAGATCTTGGTGTGCCAGAAACCAATGTTACGATTGCTGGATGTTTAAATGAGAAAGTGCCGATTGATTCAGGTTCAAGTGTCAATATAATAATTGAAGACATTGCTTGTACCTTGGGGTTGACGAATATTTAACCAACCCAAAGAAATATCAAATTGGCCGATTCGACACAAAGAAAGTCTTTTGGTGAATTAAATGACGTAACAGTGTATATACAAGCCAAGTATTTTGATGAATTTTATTGTTATCAAACCACTTGGTTTGTCATCATATTCCGTTTTAATCGGATTACCTTGGCTTTATCAAACTAATGCAAGTGTACACTGGAAGTCTAGAGAACTAATATTTCGACTGGTGAGAAAAGTAATCATGGCAAACCAGAAGAACATATTATCACTTGGAACCATGATAAATATAAAGGTGAGACTCCGGTGAGTGACACCAGTTTCACTTCAGAAGATTCTTCATATGATCTTAATATATTCTCTAAGGCATCAATATTGATGTAAACTATTTCAAATGTTATGAGAATAATGATTCATCGGAGGATGAAGAAGAATTCTTCAAAGTTTGCACTGCAGATACTGATTTGCGTGAATCAAAAGCGGCAGACCAGAACTCTGAAAAATTTTGGTGCCGATGATGAGGATACAGATGACAAATTAGAAGAATCCGAACAAGAATTTGGTGATAAAAATCATGCTGACAACAAGAATAAATCTATGAAGTCAACTATACGTAAGATTCATGGCCATATCCAGGCCAGTACGACAGAAGGTATAATTCTATTTGATTCTACAAAGCTAATTGAACTTGCACCTAGAAAATATGTGCATGTTTTGAAGTCCCTTGGAGAGACTGGATTAGCAGAATTTACTGAACTACTGAAAGAGTACCAAGATGTATCTGCTTGGCCGCTCGATGATTTGAAAGGAATATATCTGGAATTTGGTGAGCACCGCATTGATCTTAAAGAAGACGTAGTTCCTGTTCGAGAGAGATAGTATTGTTTTAATCCAAAGTACTCTTTAATGGTAAAGGATAAACTCAACAAGCATCTTAAGGCATATATTATCTATCTCATCTTAAGTAGTGAATGGGTATCACCTATTGTTGTAGTTCCAAAGAAGAAGTCTAGCAAGATTCGGATTTGCTAGGATTTCCGAAAGCTGAATGCTATTACAAAAAAAGATCAGCATCCATTACCTTTCACATAATCTATTTTAGACCAATTCGGTGCACAAGAACGTTACAGTTTCTGTTATGGCTTCTCTGGTTATAATCAAGTCAGATTGGAGTAAGGAAGGAGGATCGACCAAAACTACTTTTACTACTGATTGGGGCACTTATGCCTACAATAAAATGCCCTTCAGTCTTTGTAACGACCAGCTACTTTTCAGAGAATTATGATGTTGATTTTTGCTGCTTTTCTAAAAACATTTCTCAAAATTTTCATTGATGATTTATGTGTTTACAATAATATTAAGACTCATAAACAAAAACTGAAGCTTACATTGCAAAGGTGTCGAGATAGTTGTTTTTTCGGTATGAGAGAAGGTATACTTTTTCTGGGTCATAGAATATCCAGCAGAGGTATTGAAGTCGACAAAGGTAAAGCCAAAGTTATTAAGAATCTGTTGATACCAAATAATCTACATGAACTAAGGGGTTTCCTAGGACATGTGGGTTATTATCAAAGATTTATCCAGAATCATGCCTATATTGTTGCTATTTTAACGCAGTTACTTAAGAAACAAGTTGCTTATATTTGGACGGCAGCACAATAGAGAGCATTCGAATAATTGAAGCATAGATTGATTAATGTTCCAATTCTGAGACAACCTAACTGGACAAAACTATTTCATTGTTATGTTGATGTGTTAGCATTTGCTATTGGTCTTTGTCTGAGCTAGAAGGACAAATAGAAGAAAGACCATCCAATATACTATGCAAGTCGCTAGCTTAGCTCCTCGAAGAAAAATCATTCGACAATAGAAAGGGAAGAAATTGGAATGATTTCTATTGTAAAGAAATTCTGACTTTTGAATGAGCGAAATCGCTCACTGGGCCGACTGCTCCAGAAGAACGAGGAAGTCCAAATTTTTGAGGATGATAATAAGGCGCTCCAAGCCAAATCTGCAGAATTGCAGAAGCATTTTGATTTGTTGGCAACCGAACTTAATAAGGTCAGGGCAAAAAAAACGTCTCTGCAGACCAAACTTCATGATGAAGGCTTAAAGCGATAAAGGCTGAAACTACCTTGCAAGGACACAGTAGCTCTGGTGTAACCTAGATATGTTCTCCAAAGCTGTAGTCTCTTCAAGATCAAATGCTAAAGAATTTTCGAGTCGAGTATCTTATTCTGCTTGAAAACGACAAAGCACTTGTCAAGGAGGAATTGCTAAGCTAAAGGAGTTGTCAGCCAAAACGACTACTTGCTTTGGGCCAGATGCACACGAAGAGTATTCGCAGGCCCTAGAGAAGATCGAAGAATTGACTAAGCAGCTCCAAGCAGCCCGAACATGTACAAGGGTAGCAGATCACCTGGAGTATGCTGAGGCGTGTGTAAAAATTTTTGGTCTACAAAAGAAAGTAGAAGCATAGCCTAATCCAAAGCAACAGAAGAGAAATCAGTCGAAGGTATGAGCTAAACGATTTCAAGTTTTTTTTGAAAGATTTTGGAAATGGAGTCCATGCCATTTCAATGTGGAGTTAAAGTGGCATATAAATTATTTGATGCTACCAGGGTTAATAGGCATGGCATTCGACGACTGGCAATCAGAATGGAGCAAAGAAGACTTCCTTTAGTTGTCGGAGTAGTTAAGCATATAGTAGAAAAAATCTCTATGCTGGGCCATAATCCAGGGTAAGTTCAAAGTTATAGCCTTTGGATTAGTTGAATTGTACATAGGGTCAACCTTTTTGTCTGCGCTGGAGTACATCCAAATCAAGGAGTACCAATTTTTGCGGCATAACGACTCGAAGCAAAAGCTTTGGAGGAAGCATGCATAGTTCGAGTTGTATTCACCAGAAGGCCGAGCAAATATCACAGAATTTGACGATGTAGGTCTGCTGTTGGATATTAACATGGCATATCCGGAGCTGTATAGTATCTACACCGATTGGGAGAGGAATATTTTCAGTTATTTTGTGAAGATAAAACATAATTTACAAGACAAATTTAAATCTTGCAAATATAGAACATTTTGTACATATAATTTTTGCCCGTTTGGCACATTTGCAGTCAAAGTTTTATTTTCTGTTCAAAGTTTATTTGTCAAGTGTAAATATATTCAGTTCTCCTCCACTTTATTCGAACAGTTTGTATTCAGTAAAGATTATGAAGAAGATTTGAAGAAGATTTTCGGTTAGTACAAGAATCGTTCGATGGCTCTTTACTTCCTGTGAGATTGTCGCCTTACATCAACTTACCTATCGGGAGTTACACCAGAGCAAAAGAAGATGTATTGTTGCTCGAGTGTCAAAGGGACTTAGAGATGGCAGAATAACTACATGAAGAGCTTAATACATGAAGTTTTTCTTCTATATTGTGTTGTAGATTATTTGATGTTGAGTTTCATATGTGATGATGCTTATTTTATGTCGCCGAAATATATTTTGAATCAATATTTGATTCTGAAATATCAAATGACCGTTTTCCATGCAACGAATGAAGAAATATCTCTACATATGACCTAACGAAAATCCTCGACATGAAATTATTCTTTCCCGAGAAATGTATAAATCTCAAAACAAAGAATATTTGTCCACGAGGACGTTTCACATTTAAGGAGGAGATATGTGATACCGCATATTTGTATGCTTAATCAAAAATGACAAATTATACTTAAGAATGAGGATATGTGCTAGACAACTATATATTTTGAAGAGGCCTACACCATATTTTCAAGCATAATTGTTAAGGACCTACCTTTTACTTAAAGTCATGACCTCTTGAAATGAAACAACACTTGGATACGAAGCTACTAGATTCAAATTGTCACAATGAATTATCAATTGTACAATTTTTTTGTGACATGAGGGTAGCATGGCGGAAGGATGACTAGTGCAAGATTCCATGGTTTACATCACGGAGTTCCTTGCTCATAGCGATCCTTCTATTTGTTGGGGAGATTTCTCAAGGAAAAGGAGCGATCATGAGAATGAGTGAGTCCTTCGGGGAGAAGGTAAATAAGTTTTGCATTCTTAATAGTGAGAAAATACAAAAGTGGATTTCACTATACGAAGAGGCCAAGGCTCGTAGACAAACCGCTTGAGCCACTTTCAGAGAGGGCATAAAAGATAACCATACCCACCTGACCTCGCCCTTCTACCCAAGGACATGACACTTGATTGGTTGCGTGATGCACTTAGATAAGCCTCAGCAAACAACCAGGAAGTAACAAAGAGAGAGCAAAAATATGCAAGGGGGTGCAATTTACATGTAAGCTATGATGATCAACATTCACATGTTTATTAATACGTGCAATTTTTGTACATGTTTGTTGTATCCCTAACACATTTAGTTCCATTTCATTCAGTACAAAAAATACAATGCACTGTGGAAGCATGGATGACACTCTCATATGGGGGGCGCATTGACAAAAATAGAAACACGTACGATTGTTGAGTCATGGCAAATTTTACCCAAGAGAATCGAGCAAGCATGGCGGACACCAATTTACTCTCTTCTCTAATTGTGGGACAATCAATGACATCCTTGAAGTTGGATTTAGGCAATTCATCTTTTTCATATTTGATATCAAATGGCTCAAAGTTATTTGCAATGGTCCAATGCAATTGTCAGGAAAGATGAGAGTGGTTATTTTGCCATTGACTCCACCAAGCTTTGGACAGATCAAAGCGACACATTTGTTTTTCCTCAACAATGTGAGCAGGTACATTTCTTCTATGTCTTCAAGATGTCTATGCTCTTTTGTTGTCAATCAATCAATTTTCAATGTATTGCAAAAAATGTATATTGTGTATAGTAATACGCAAGAAACTATAAAATAGCTATGGATACTAACTACGAGTCAACATTTATGGTAACATCGATCAATAATAGGTGGTCTTTCACCCGAATCATTCAAATCACAGATGGTGGTACGTGATTTAAGTCTCTCCTCGAAGTAAAAGAATTTTTGAGGATAGATATGTCGTGGAGGACATGGACCTACTAGTTGATGCACGTCGTGAACAAGACTGTGATGACGAATTCAATGACACAATTTTGGAGGATGATCATGTGCAAGCTTCATAAGCTAATGATGATGTTGAGCATGATGTATCATCATCAAATGATTCGACGACACACGACACACCTTCTCCATCTCACTCATCGTTGCCATTAGCTTTTGAAGATCAGCTTATTAATGATGAAGCTAGAGAAGATTTTTGGGTAGAATTAGAGATAGACTCAATTAGTTTGGCGGATTTGTCGCATGATGGTACGACGAATGATAACGATGAACCACCAAATGAATGAGTGAGATAGTACGATGTATTTCAATTCATTGTAATATTAATCATATTGCTCACAGATGCTATTACACTTTATTAATTGACTAGTTGACATTGAAGAAGAAGTCGATGGATGTTAGTACACAATTTGTTGTTAAAATTGAAAAAACAAATCATATTGATTTCTTGGCTTGCTACAAATGTTGTACCATGCAAGTATGTAGCCCATAAATGCAAAATGCCAAGTTTGGCCTATATAGAACTTGAGCTACATGGTTATGTAATGTCTAGTTTGAAGAATACAACTTGCATATAGTTTGTAGACATAGAATTGGCAAAGTCATGCTTGTAGAAACTCGTGGCAATTCACATGCATTAATTGTAAGTGATCCATAGTGACATGCAAGGCATACACAAAGTATAATGGACACATGCATGATGATTTGTACTTTGTTAGTTAGAACTAGTACACTTGTAAAAAGTTGGTAGAATTTCATGCATGGCAAGTGACAAATGTCACATAGACTCTAGATGTCACTTTAGTTGTCATTTTGGAATGGATAGGTGTGGTTCTACCTCAAGCTACCTCAAACTCCATAAATATGTGTAGCTCTCCTCACAATCAATGATGAAGAACCAAAGGTTTGTAACTACCTCATGCCATTTTGGATCTAAACTATTTTGCTTGTTATCTCTCTATCTTTCTCTCTCTAACTCGTGTTGAAGCTAATGCTAATACACTAAAATCTTGTACTTTTGTTCATTCTTTGATTCATTGCTATCATAATCTGATGCTTAGCATGCTAGATTGTGGTTAAGCCATTTATTCTGAACTAGATCTTGCTAAACAACCTAGAATCAGGTTACTGTGCTAATCACAAAGCTTAATCAAGATCAATCATACTTGCGGACATTCCCCACACGTGTGAATTCTAGAAATTTTGTCATGGTATCAGAGCCAAATTAAGCTTTGCATGGTAACATCTCTGATTGTACAAGAAACTGAGAGCTAAATCAAGCAAAAAAGTAGTTTTGCACCTTGCATTAGGCATGTTGTGGCATAAATAGTGTTAGATTTGCATTTAGGTTTAGTTTGGGAGTGATTTTTTTTTTCTCACCTTTCTCTGAAGTGTATTTGGAACAAATCGGATTGGAACTGAATTTTCAAACCTGAAAAGAAGTAGTACGGAATTCTGGAATTCCGCACATGTGAAAATCAGAGATTTTCAGTCCTTTTGTTCTCCTTGCTAATAGATCCAAAGATAGCAATGTTATAACTTAATGGAAAGCTTATGATCTCTACTTTCCATAGAAATTAAAACCAAATCAATCTAATGTGTCTAGCAAGAGTTATAAGCTCTTAAAGAGGATAGGGATAGGTCCAAAATACGAGTGACAACAAAATGATTTGATTCAATCTTGCTTTGTTCTGAATCCATTGTTTTGAGCATCTTACACAAGAAACTGAAGATCAATATTGAGTTTGAAATAATGAACACTTTTTGAGCCTTCTGAGAGTCAATTGTGTTTTCTTTTGATGCATTTCACACGTGCCAAAAGTAGGATTCAAACTAGCCAAAGTGTTTCAATCCACTTTGTGTGTCTGATCTAGATAACTTGTTTTGTGGAATATTTGAGAGTCATCTCAAATACAGTTGCAAGTGTTTCACATAGGAAGGTAGTACATCCTTGAAAATACCTATAGTGAAAGAGAGCAACAACTTTGAGTCTAATTGGAACATATCTCAGTCCAATAACAAAGAAGTCTTCATAAAAATGGCATCTCAGGGAGGATATCTTCTAGAAGCCAGTGAAAGACTAAACACTTCTAATTACTCAATTTGGAAGTTTAGAATGGAGTCTATCTTGATACTCCAGGATGTTATGGATATTGTGCTTGGTGTTGAGGAGGAGCCTCAAACACAGGCTGAAATTCTTAAGTACAAGAGAAGAGCTAGAATGGCTCTACATTTCATTAAGATGAATGTATCTAATGAAATTTTGAGAGAGATAGCTTGGGATGCACTAAAGACCATCTATGAAGCAAAGAATACTTCTAGAATACTCACTCTTAGGAATCAGATTTTCCAAAGTTTCCAAAAAATTGAAGAGAGTGCATCTAAATATGTTCTGAGAGTTAAATATTTACATAGAGAGCTTTCCTGTGTTGGTGTTACTATTAACCAAGATGAGCTAGTTCAAGTCATACTGAATGGCTTGAGAGATGACTATGATAATCTTGTTCAGTCTTTTGCTATTAAAGAGGAGTTGCCTAATCTAGAAACTCTCCAAAAAATTCTTATTTCTGAAGAATCTAGACAAAGCTATAAACTCTCCAAGATGAACAAACTCGAGCATGTATCACTTCCTAATCTTCAAAGCTTATGTTGAGAAACAGTTTTCTTTTAAAGATAAAGCTTTAAGATGTGATGGAGGAGGTGAATACATCTCCAACAAGTTTCATGAATACTGTGAAGGTGAAGGAATAAAGAGAGAGATTCTTGTGCTTATTCTCCATCTCAAAATGGAGTAGCTGAGAGGAAAAACAGATCTTTATGTGAATGTGGTAAAGAAATTCAAGTAGCAGCTTCTTTGCCTATTAATTATTGGGGTGAAGCTATAAATTGTGCAAACTATCACAATGCACTTGTTGGAAAATCACCTTTTGAAGCCTTGTTTAAGAAGAAACCTAAGGTAGATCACCTTAGAGTTTTTGGTTGTGCTTTCTTTGTTAATATGCCCTTGGAAACAAGGAAAAGAGATGATTCTAATTCTATTAAAGGGATCATGGTTGGATATGCATCCAACAAGAAAGCTTATAGAATCTATGTTCCCTCTACCTCGACTACAATTGAGAGTAGGGATGTTATATTCCATGAAGATCAAAAATACATTCTTGAGGAGGCCGAGTTCAAAGATTCTCACAAAGATGCTCCAATCATCACTGTTGAAGATTGTCATGGAGAGATGGGGCCAAAAATTGAGGAGGAGTCACCTTGAATCTTTTCACGATGATGCTACAACACTTTGTAAAGCCTTCATTTTTTGATCAAATTGGTCGTCAATTGCTCCATCTATTGTTTGTGGAGTTTCATCATTTGATCCATCAGCAAATCTGTTGAAATACAAGAAACATTGGAGGATGATGCTACCAAGGGAGCCTGATGATGAACTATTTTGAAGCAATTGGTGGCAGAATGACCTTTCTTGCCACAATAAAAGCATTTGATCTTCTTCTTCTTGAGTTTGGATGATGAAGCATTAGAGGAATCATCTTCCTCCTCATCTTTGTCCATCGTCAAGAGCTTGTACTCTTGTCTTGATTCTTCCAAAATTAGCACACTTTGGAGAGCCTTCAAACTTGGTAGCTCCTCCTTAATGGCATAGGATTGGACAAGGTTATCGAATTCACTTCTCAAGCCATTGAGAATGACTTGAACTAGCTCATTTTGATTGATGGAATCACCAATACAAGCAAGTTCTCTATGAATATCTTTTACTCTCAAAACATAGCTAGATGCACACTCATCACTCTTTTGGCTACTTTGAAAGATTTGATTCTTAAGAGTGAAAAGCCTAGAGGTATTCTTAGCCTCATAGATAGTCTTGAGACAATCCCAAGCTTCTTTGGCTATTGTACAAGTACCTATCTCCCTCAATATCTCATTAGAGACATTCATCTTAATGTAGTGGAGAGCCATTCTAGCTCTCTTTTTGTATTTTTGAACCTCTTGAAGAACTTGTGGTTCTTCTTCAAGGCCAAGAACTATGTCCATCACGTCTTGAAAGATCAAGATGGAATCCATCCTCATTTTCCAAATTGAATAGTTTGAAGTGGACAATCTTTCACTTGGTTCCAACAAGGATGAACCCATTGAAGACATTTGAAGTGAAGAAAACTCAAATGATGAACAATAAATGTTGCTACACACTCTCAATAGGATCCAATAATAGAGTACTATCTCCTCCTATGAAAGATCTTGCAACTATTTGTGAACTAGCTACACAAATCTCTCTAAAACAAAATCTATTTCACATCAAATGATGGAGTATACACAAAGTTAGGATCAAACACTCTTAGCACGTGTGAAGTACACTAATAAACCAAATTTGACTCAAAAACACTGATATTGCATGAAACAAAATGGCTAAGATCTCAAAACAGTGCCCAGATCACATACAGATGAGATTGATAAGCATACAACTGTGATTTTGGATCAACCAGGCAATCTCTTGACCAAACCAAATGTGTCCACCCAGGTCTAGGTGCCCTACCTAACCCTCTTCAAAAGCTTATAGCTTATGATTGGCTCAAGCAAATGGAATGAAACTGATTGCATCAAAAGCTAGACAAAAATAGCTTCAAAATAAGCTATCAAGCAAGATAAATGGATCAAGCATGAGAGAGAGCTTCCAAACTGAAATTGGATGTTCCTCACACGTGTTTGAGCACCTGATTCTGTATAGTACCAGGTCAGACCCAATCAATGTCCTTTTGATCTCTTTTGATCCAAAATTGACCAAGATAGCTAGGAAAATGGGCCTTGACAATTTCTAGCTCAAGATTGATGAATAGTTTTCACTCAAATGGATCAAAATGCATGGTAACCTTAGGTAGGCTCTGATACTATGTTGATTTTACACATGTGGATTGTCCACTACATGTACTTGTGATCTCCTAAGGTGTGTAGATGCACCAAGATCAAGAATAGATTGAGGTTCAAGATCAATCTTAGATCCTATGGCAGAAACACACTACTACATGCATTGAATCACTTCCAACTCTCACTCACACGTGTGGGAAATATTCAAAAAATATTCTAAGTAAAAACAAGCTGCTCTCCTTGGGTAGAGAGAGAAAAACCATCATGAGCTCTCGAGTAGAGAGAGAATGCTAGAAATCCAATAACACTCAAAATCCACATAATCACCAAATCAATTAGATCCAAAATGAGGAGTACAATGATACTAGTAGATCCACAAGCTACCACTATGCTTACTATGATTGGACCACACTTTGTAACCTCTTAATCCTATTGGGCCCTTGATCCATGCACCTCTTAATTCTATTGGACTATATTCAAGCACAGCTCAAATTACTATTGGACCACACATGGTTCCACCTCTAAATCCTATTGGACCTCATATAATTCATCAAACAAAGGCATTACACTTTTCTACACTCTAATTGGCACAAGTTTAGCCTCTTACTCTATTTTGGCTCAATAGTGACATTACAAGTGGAAATGCATAATTTGCCATCTATGCCAAATTTGTTCCTATCAACATCCTACACCTAGATGATTGATGTAAAAAACATAAGACCCCTATATCTAACATAGATAATCTTTTTCAATTCTTCACAATTTTCATAGTAGATAGATCTGAGTCAGATCTTGCTATTGATCCTATCTATGAAGGTTACTCAATGACATGCGAGGTTGGCTATGCGAGAGTTCTTTGCACTATATTATAGTAGAAAACTCTGATATCTTGTGATTTGCTGAATCTAACTCTCTTAACTAACCCTAAACCCTCTTAACTGAATCTAGATCTGGCTCTGTAGAAGGCGACGAAGGTTAACTCTCATAGATCTAAAATTTATTGATGTTTGATGATGTTTTTGGGCACTTTTTAGCCTACAAACTTATCAATACTTAATACTAACTCTCGCAGACTTGATTACTGATGAAAAAACTCTTTTTGAACATATTGGACCTTGCAGCAAGAGTTACTTGTGCGAGAGTTCTCTTTTTGGGATGATTTTCTACTTTTTTCAGCACTTGGAACCACTTTACAGCTTACTGGACCAAGATGAACTCTTGCAGACTTGTGTGTTAGCTTATCTCAGTGAAATTTAGCTACAAGAGGTCCGATGAGAGCTAGTTGCCACAAAGATTTGAAAAAATTATTGTCTGTGAGGGTTCTGGCTTCATTTTGGCTCTTTTTGGGACTTGGAAACTCTTGTAGAGGGTCTTAAACTGTAAAGTACTCTCACTGACTCGTTTGTGAGATTTAGATACAGGAGGTGTGGCGAAGGTTACTGGGCAGTTTTGAATTTTTTTTAATTGTTTTTTAGAAGGGTGTAGCAATAGGTGGTGAGTATCCCTTTGCTTATCAAAAAAGGGTCAGAACCACAAGGATAGGATTTCTAACTATGATTAGTTGCTTACTTAGTTGCCTTCTAATAGAAACTAACACTAACCCACTATAACTCTACCACAAACTAACATTTATCACAACTTGATGGTGGTGAAAGGAGGTTTGAATCTTGAAGGTGATCCGTTATGGCTACCTTTTTTAATTGCTCATGAAGTGAGTCAACTTTGATTAGATTTTAACTATCACACATATTTATGTTTTCTAAAAGATGGATGTTATATGTATGCTTTTGTTACTCAAAATATTAATATTGATGTATCGCCTAATCCTAAAGAATTGCTTTTACTGATGTAAATCTGAAAAATATTCCTAAAGGCAAAAAATTTAAAAGACTTAAGACAAAATATCATGATGTATTTCTTGAGCTATTGTTTGAGAGTTGTATGTCCTTTCCAACAATGCTCATGTATCACTTTTCCCTTGCTAGATGAGCCCAAAAGAAGACAATGAGATTGCTAGACCACTATAGGAGCATTGTTGCATGGGCTATATTTGACCCAACAAATCCCCTTTGGGGGCTCTTGTGTTTTTAGTCGGCAAGAAAGATGGTGGTCTATGTGTCAGCTATAAAAACTAAATAAAATGACCATCAAGAATTGTTGTTCCTTACCAACAATGAACGGTCCTATTTGGACAATTTGGAAGATTAGGATGGAATCATTGTTAGTCTCTTCAAATTTTGATGGACATTATGATGTTCTTGGATTGGAGTGGAGCACTAGCCTCAACAAATAGAAAAATGAACCAAGTTTGACAAGATGGCAGAATCTGCTCTACACATCATCAAGATGAAAGTGTTTAATGAGCTCCTCAAGGAGGTCAAAAGAGTCAATATAGCAAATGAGACTTGGGACATATTTCAAGGGATATATGAAGCCAATAATATCTCAAGGATGTTAACATTAAGGAATCAAGTTAACAAAAGCTATCAATTCTAAGATGAGTTAATCAACGCCTTTGATGATTAGGCATCCAATGGAGAGCTTGAAGACATTGGAACTACAGTCAAGGAAGGAAAACTTGTTCAAATTCTCCCCGATGGATTTGGAAGAGGCCATGAATACTTCTCTTAAAGTACTGCAATCCAAAAAGAACTTACTGCCTTGGAGAATCAACCTGCCAACATGAACACACCATTAGAAATTATCTTCCAACATCAAGGAAGATGATGAGAAATTTTTACTATAGATATAAGTTCCAAGGGCAAGATAACAGGGAGTTAGAATCAGAGGTTCAGGTTCATTTGGATTCAAATAAGTGTCCACATGTAACCACTTTGAAGTGTTGAGTTCGAAGTAGCAGCATCATTTTCTCTCTTCGATGCTATGAACCAAAAGGTTGAAGGACTGCCATGGGCCTAAGTTCAAGTGTGCCAAGGATTGAGGAGGAGAGTCCTTCTCAAGATTCAAGTATGCCAAGGATTGAGGAGGAGAGACCTTCTCAAGTTGTGATTCCAAAAAGGAACTCAAGAAACATGGTTGAGCTCATGTGGCTCACATTTCAAGGGAAAGAGGAGCATATCTCATGTGGTATACATCTCATACTTACTTATCTTAAATCATTTGATGAATCAATTTGCTTTAGTGAGATCATTGCATCTCAAAATTTGAGTAAAGCGATACTAGTTGAGTATGAGGTCTCTCTTGCGAACATAGATGATGTTTTGAGAAGTTTGAAATTGATTTTGAATCAATTAGAAAGCAAATGGTTATTTCATCAAATGTATGCTCTTGAGTCATGCAAGAGCAGAAGTGATTTGTTCACTTATAGTTTGAAAATTTGTATTGAGGCAAATTGTAAACTCTTTATGAGAGTAAGTGAATCATCTTCTAAAGACACTTATCTCCATAATGAAGTATTTAGCCTCATTCGATATGAGATTAGCATGGTAAACAAGCGTGAAGATATGATGCAAACACTTTGTTATTATACCATGCATAGTCTTGCCAATTTGGATGAGTCTAATTCTCTAGATCATGGTAACATGATATTAGATCTTTGTGATTCTAATAAGTCAAGAAGAGTCTTTATTTTCTCATGGAGGAGCATGTACATGAAGAAGAAGCAAGCCTCAAAGTCAAGCATCTACATGAAATATGGAAGATATCAATTTTGAAGGTGCTAGGATGGTGCAAAGCTCTCCAGCTCATCAAAGATGTCAACATCAAAGAAGCACTATCATGGATATGGTGATTTCAGATCAACGTCAAGCTCATTGGCTGATTTTCACACCTTTTGAAAAAAATCATGCTTGGCAAAGGCCAAAATCTTGTATATAGGATAAACACACATGTGTGGAGCCTATTCCCATGTGTGAAATTAGTGTACTTGTCATGTACCATAATCCTATATGTTGTACATATGATTTAATTCAAGTTATACTGGCTAAAAAGGTCAAAAACTAGTTTTCTAGATATATGACGCATGGCATCAATCTATTGATTGCATGAGCCAAATACTTTGGATAGGTGTCACATCCCATGTGTAGAGGACAGCTCACACATGTGGAAAAGGCTGAAGTAGGCGAGTTTTTGCTTCTAAAAGATTTCTATGAAGATCTCCATATAGTAGAAACTTAGACCAAAAATGCCCAATATAGAAAGTTTGATCCAAGTGTCAATTTGCATGATGATGACAAAGCATCCTCACACGTGTGAAATCATATGCATGATCAGTACCTCGAGCTCCAAAAAGTGTATATATAGAAGCATATTTGGACACAATCAATATGAAAACATCAATCTTGATTTTGGAAGCAATTTTGTGTAATTCTCTCTAGTTGTCTACATTTGTTTTGATTGTTTTAAGATTCTATCATAGTGTACTTGATTTTCAGGTTGGAGTCCGTAATCTGACAGGGTTTCAAACGTGTGAAACCAACAAGTACATTTACCTTCATTAATTATTGTTCTTGTTAGGATTTTATGTCTAGAATTGATCTTAATATTATGTAGATTGATAGATCAAGTAAATCTAACATCCAATCCCTCTCGAGGATAAGATTAGGATCCACTATTCGTCCATATTGTACTTTTTCACAAATAACACACTTTGTGGCACTCCCACATGTGTGAATTTCAACATGGTATCAGACCTAGCCTAAGATATCCATGCATATGTCCATTTGATGTGAAAATTTGCCTTGAAATCAAGACTTTTTTAGTGTACTTGCATCTACCAAAATTTGAATGGTTGGTGTTTCTCCAAGGTAGATCCAAATCAAGTGCTTGATTGCTTGTTGGAAAGCAACTAGTGAATGTAGTTTCTAGTGCAATTGATTTCAAGTCAATTGGATGTGCCTCGAAGTGAGGTAGGTAGGGCACCTAACCTGTGTAGACACATCAATTTAGGACAAATGGATCTCAATTTTTTTTATCTTCAAGTAAAAATCAAGCCCCCTCTATTTTTGTAGTTTTTCAATAATAAGTATAAACAGGTTTTTCAGGATGTTCATTACCTAGTGGAATTGGGCTTGAGCATAGAATTCCAACTCTCCCCCTTGATGTGGATCTTGAAAATTTTTGATCTTCAGATTTAATAAATTGTTAAATCTGAGTTGGTACTCCATGGCAAAGTAATCTGCTGTCATAAACTCTATCCTATAGTAAACCAAAGAAATTATCCTTGTGATTTGGTTGTCATAGTAGATAAATGTCATATGTGACTGAATAAAATTGATATCTACAGGTAGGTTCTTTAGTCAAATCGCTTCCTTGGTAGCATTTGTGCAAGCTATAAAATCTGACTCTGTGGAGGATAATGTTACTGAGGTCTAGCTGTTACATGAGATTGGACCTTGATTGAACATAAATCTAGAAGTTGATATTCTAGTGTCGATACTTTCTATCCAATCTACATATGTGTAGCCTTTGAGAATTTTGGCTGATGGGCTAGATTTTTGTTGACTGATGGAAATCAGTCTATTGGGCCGGATTCAAAAAATGTACTCCAGTGCTAACATGCGTTTCAGATCCTTCATTGAGCTCAAATTGTTATTGAGTAATAAAACTCATCTACATAACGAGCAGTGATAATAGAAAGATCTGATATAGACTTAAAGTAGATATTCGAGTCTACTGAGTTCGGCTAGAAAACATTCTCATTTCGAAGTGCAAGTTTGATGTCATCTTCTGTCTTGCACTAGTCAGCATCAATAGTTGACTTTGTCTCTGAAATAGTGTTGAGTTCCTGCACAAAGTAGCAGGCCGGATCATCCACGAATCGTGATGGAGGCTGTCTGGATCGATTCGGTCTTCTTGTTGACAAATCCTCTACTGCAGAGGATCTGTTAGTTATTTCTTTGCTTCTTTTTCAGAACTGTTTCTTGCCTGTTACCAGGTTCATCGTGACATGTTCAGAATTGCTGTGCAAATTCATTGAACAAGAGAGGAGAAATACCCAATGTAAATGTATTGATTGTATTATACCAAAATACAAAGTGTCAATATTCATCATCAGATCTTGTATCAGATTCTATGGTAGTATTGTCATGAAGAAATTCTCTGCTAACGTATGCATCTAATAGATGTGCATTATCTTTATTTCCACTAAGCTCAATATAAGTGGCATACAATGAATAATAAGAGCGTCTTAAAGGAACATTCCCATTAGTAAAGCCTAAAATGTTCAAAACATAAGATCTTTTGACAAAAATGGTCTTATTTGTCTTAAAAAATTTATGTCCTCCTAGATAAAATGATAAAGCTTTAACTGCCATTATAAGACTCTCCTCGACTGAGCTCAGCTTGGAATGAGCAATACAGATCTCATTCTTCGAAAAATGCCGAAGATAGTGGCCCAGTCCACTATCCCTCTGGAATGAGGATGCGTGTTGTTTGAAACCACCTCGTCTTGCAGCAAAATCATCTATTATGAGAGCATCCTGCAATAGGAAATATGTTAGCAAAAACACATTCAGTGATTGAAAACATTCAAATGCAAGGAAGATTAAACACTTACACATTCTTCATCATCAGTAGCAACCAAATTAGGATGATCAATATAATGACCACGTACTGAAGTGGAATCATCAGTGAAATGCATTAATGATGGACGAGGGAAGCCCATCTGGGATTGAAATGCCGTGAATTCTTCATCGGATGGTCTGCCTCGCCCATCCTCAGCTTTATTTGATAAAGTCTTATTCAGGCATTCTTCACCGGTCATAAGACCCTCCTCATCATCAAAATCAATACCAGCAACAAGGTCATTTGTCTCAAAATCTACAAAGTCGGAGAATTTGAAAATTGTGCCGGATAATAAACATAGAACCTCGTCCTCACGATAGTCAAAAAATTTACATAAATCAGCAGTAGTAAAATATACATCATCATTAATATAATATACAAGCAAATTAAAAAGACATTTGGAATCCTCCATAGATTTGGATTCATCATTAGATGTATTTTGGCCAATGAAAAAATCCCAAAGAACATCAGTATTTACATCAACGAAGTCACTTTCTTTATCAGGAGTGTCGATAAGAAAGTGACTGATATCCTCAATGGCTGACTGAATAGAGGAGGGTGCAAAAGGAGGGTCAGCAACAGGAAGTTCATCATCATCTTTGATATTCAACCAATCAACATTTCTTGTTGCAATACGGACACATAGAACTACTTTTGAAAAGATCAAACAATTTGTTGAATATTCTATCCAGTCTATGTCTAAAAGCTAGGAAGAAATGAACAAGATCGGTATAATGCATTTACTGGAGTGGACCTATGGAGAAAACATGCTTGCTAAGTATATCTCTGAATCTGACATAATATTCATAAAATACATCAGAATTTGGTTGTGCAGTCTTGAAAACATGTAGATATGGCTTGAATAGACTATGGAAGTAGTCTAGGTTTTCAGTAATCCCAAATTCACTCAAAAATGAACTCAAGCCTGATTCTCATGAGGATTATGAGGAAGAGGCCATGGCAATAACGTGAATATCGCACTTGTGCACGTGGGAGAACTGAACCAAAACCAATTATCAAAATGGCGCAGAAGATGGATATGTACAACAGACAGATACAGAATATCGCACTTGTATAGTTGCAAGCAAACAGACAGCAATGAGCATGCACAAAAGCGATATGTCTCGAATTTCGAGAACGCAAAAGGTAAAAAATTATTCGGTTTTCATGCCATTTATACTAAATTTTTGCACGTGTGGTCAATGGACTTATGACATGTGTCTACTTTCAATTGGACAACAGGCGCAGACACATGTGAGATGACACCTGCACACGTGTGAAATGACACCTGAACACGTGTCACATGTTCATTCGATTGCTCATAAACATGTGTCGCTCTCGCATTCGATCGTACAAATTCCACATGTGTAATGTGACAGGGTGACATGTGTTGCTCTCGCATTTGTCCGTATAACTCCCACATGTGTGACAGGGTGTTCTTTCGCACGTGCGAACCCCGATATAAAATCAAAAAATTTTGATTGCAACTAAAGAAATTTCAATCTTATTTTGCAGTGACCATTGGAGTTTAAACTTGATCTCTATTAAGAGATCTATAAATAATATTATTAAATGTTTTTATGTCAAGATGAATTTGGCGAGAAATACGCATAAGGATGTAGATATATACATTCCATATCTAAGTAAATATATTCCTACAGACGTTCCCCATTCCGTGGACTGGCATAAGTAAACTCTGTTTTTCTTAATAGCATTTTGAAATCAGGATTCTAATGAAATATTTTCAATCTAATTCATTCTGTTTCATAATTGATTTCTTGTGTGCTGAATTATTTTGCAGTCACCCTAGCAAAATGATTCATTCAGCTATGCGTGGTACACATTGTACAGTGCCAAGTTGTTTTTTGAGTGGTTCATCCTTCAACAAGATGTTGATATTTCTAAAGTAATAAATTTTTTTATTCTTATTTTGGAATCATGATTACTTTTCTATTATGGTGATGTTATTGGCCATTACTAATACATAAATGTTCTATTTTGCAGTTTACACTTCCTGAGTACACATCAAGTCAGGTGTACAGATTAGGACTAGAAATTATCCTGAGTATACTGGCTAGGGCAAGGCTTCAGCCTCCCGTTATTGATGATGGTGCAAAGGATGATGTAGTTGTACTAAATTAAGATCAGAAAGAATATAGATAGCATAGAACAAAAATACATGTATAGACTTCATAGAAAAATATACATTGATATGTCAAATGCTGCTCCAGTTTATGAATTTGGGAGCACAAAATACATGTATAGATGCCCAACTTGGGCTTTCACTTATTGAATGAAAGAGTGTATACATAGATTTTTACTAAAGTTTAGTTGAAGCTATTGTTCTCCCACAATGGTGATTGTTGTAGGTAGATCTTTGCAGCATGTTATCAGCTCCTGTCTTTTTCGCATCTGTGACATGGCAAATATTAGTGAATGTGCAATTGTAAATGATGACATTTTATATTATTTTGTTCTATTTTGAAATGGCAATAAACATAAAGTACTTACGAGTCTTCCGTTGATGATAAATCTGAAATATGTTGGTAGATTGGTTTGTAATAGCATGAGCTCTATGCTGATAAAATCAAGCTTCCAGTGCTCTTCCACCTCAACCATAGTCAAATATTCCTCATTGTAGATAATGCTTATCTCCATTCGGTTTGTGTGACCATTTAGTTCAAAGTCTTGATCCAGTGGTAGCCATCTACCTTCAATTTTCTTGTATCTCTAGATGCTAAATGTGAGACTGAGCATTTGCTTTTCGATATGATAATGAAAGATCATTGAGGACTTTTTAATCCTGCATTCTATGCCATTATTTGTTTTACTATCTCAGCCTTGATCCATGAGATCTGACAAAGTCTCATCTGATAAATCCTTGCAAACAAATAAAGTTGGTGTCCTACGAACACCAGCACTCGAGAAAAAATCAACAAATGTATGCAATGAGATAAACCAACCTAGGTGAACAATTTTCGAGCCTGTGCTTATCTTCATAGCATTTTAATATCAATGAGTAGCTTGCATCTCAAGGATTCAGAAACAATGCAGTCTAGAGTAGGCCACTCATCACTTTGAAAATTAGGCAATGGAATTGCTGCGAGCTTGCCAAACCTCCATCTGTTTGTGGCGTATATAAAGATTCATAAAAAGAGATACCACAATCTGCAAGTTCCTTTGGACTTCTTCCTCTATATTGTAGCTTTCCAACATCAGAGTGAATCACGTCTAATATTCCTGCAAGTGATTGTGCGAGCTCCCATTCACTTATGCATGATGGATATAAATCTGAAAGAAAAAAACAATGTTGAAGCATTTAAATCATAATCTGAAGAGCATCAATAAAGGAAATCACCTATGATTGTTGTAGAGTGCATATGTTTTGATATACTTACAATTACATTTTTGATGATCATGAGGATTGATATCATGTACTTTGATTTCTGAATGCATATATACATGTTGCACTAAGACTTCTGATATCAATTGACCTCCCGGGGTAGTCTTAAACTCCAAAATTTTTGCTTTCCAATAAGATTTGTAAGTCATTTTTGCTCTTTTCTTTTGTCGAAAATTGCCCGTTTGCGGTTGAATGCAGTCGTAAGGTGGTGCGAGTGCGGTCGTGATGTTTGCTGTTGAATGCGGCCTGAGTGCAGTCGTAAGGTGGTGCGAGTGTGATCGTGATGTTTACGGTTGAATGCAGCCTGAGTGCATTCATAAGGTGGTGCGAGTGCGGTCGTGATGTTTGCTGTTGATTGCGGCCTGAGTGCAGTCGTAAGGCTGTGCGAGTGGTCATGATGTTTGCAATTGAATGTGGCCTAAGTGCAGTCATAAGGTGGTGCTAGTGTGGTCATGATGTTTGCGGTTGAATGTAGCTTGAGTGTAGTCATAAGGTTGTGCGAGTGTGGTCATGATGTTTGCGGTTGAATGCGGCCTGAGTGAAGTCGTAAGGCTGTACGAGTACGGTCATGATGTTTGTGGTTGAATGCGGCCTGATTGCAGTCGTAAGGCTGTGCGAGTGTGGTCATGATGTTTTCGGTTGAATGTGGCATGAGTGCAATCATAAGGCTATGCGAGTGTAGTCTGTTGCGGTGTGATGCGGTGGGAGTGCAGTCATAAGGTGGTGCGAGTGTGGTCGTGATGTTTGCGGTTGAATGCAGCTTGGGTGCAGTCATAAGGTTGTGCGAGTATTGTCGTGATGTTTACGATTGAATGCGGCCTGAGTGCAGTTGTAAGGCTGTGCGAGTGTGGTCATGATGTTTGTGGTTGAATGCGGCTTGAGTGCAGTCGTAAGGCTGTGCGAGTGCTGTCGTGATGTTTGTGATTGAATGCGTCCTAAGTGCAGTCGTAAGGCTGTGTGAGTGCAGTCATGATGTTTGTGATTGAATGTGGCCTGAGTGCAGTCATAAGGCTATGCGAGTGCGGTCTGTTGCAGTGCGATGCAGTGGGAGTGTAGTCGTAAGGTGGTGCGAGTGTGGTCATGATGTTTGCGGTTGAATGCGGTCTGTTGTGATTCAAGGCGGATGCAGTGAGAAGGTGGTCTGTGTGTGGATGAATGCGGTCTGTATGCGACTGCGGATGAATGTGGTTTGTTTACGACTTAGATGAATGCGGTCTGTTTGCGATTAAAGGGTAGATGTGGCCTATTTGCGGTGGAATGCGATAGTTGGAGGCTCGTTGCAGTTGCTATGGTTTATGGTGGTGCAGTTGGCAGTTTGTGTGGATCGTCAGATATGACTCCGAACAGCGTCTGATTTAGATCGTCGATTCAAGCTATTGGATGTACCATCGATTCAAAAAATATAAATGGGATGCAGATGGGTGTCGAATGAAAACATGTGTAGAGGCATCAGAGGCAAACATACTCAGAGGGCATTAGATGCAAATGGAGATAGAGAGAGTCGGATGCAAACAAAATGCAATCAAAGTCAGAGGGCATTAGATGCAAATATAGATAGAGGGAGTCAGATGCAAACAAAATGTGGTGTCGCTTGGGGGACAAGGTAGTTCGGTCGAAATGGCAATCAGGGATGTCACTTGAAAGTTTTATGATCTGGCCTAGATTTAGTCCATTTGAGATGGTGGGGGACCCCTTCGGTCAAGATTTGATAGAATCTCTTTGGTTGAGATTTGATACAGTCTCTTCGGTTGAGATTTGAACAGTGGGCTCCGGTTAAGAGGTTGACAGTGGCCGTTGGTTGAGATTTAACATTGGCCGTCAGTTGAGATTTGACATTGGCTGTCGGTTGAGACGTGATAAAATCTTTTTGGTTGAGATTTGAACGAGCGCTCCGGTTGAGAATTGAGCAATAGGCTCCGGTTGAGATTTAACAGAGTGCATTGGCTGAGATTTGACACAGTGTGTCAGTTGAGATTTAGTAGATCACTGCGGTTGAGAGTTGATATAGGTGCTTCGGTTGAGATTTCACTAAGGGACTCCGGTTGAGAATGGAAGCGTGAGGGGATGGGAGGAGCATGAGCTTGTGTTGAAGGAAATCTAGCTCTTTTCGTGCATTTGCTAACAATGAGACAACCAACAAATTTGTGAGTGTACCAGTCCGTGGATATGGGCAATGATGTGGCCATATATGTGGCTCTGTCCAGTTTGTAGAAACTTGGATGTGGCGAAAGATTGGGAGTTTGTTTGCATCGATCTGAGCGTGGACAATGTTGCAGTTCTTTGGGATGTAGAATGCATTGGAGTTCAAGTGGCAACGGTGTCAAATGTTGCCAGATCTCCTATTCCAGAGGATCTGTTGGTTATTTCTTTGCTTCTTCAGAACTGTTTCTTGTCTGTTACCAGGCTCGTTTGGGCATTACTTGGATACAAGCACAACTTGGGCAATGGGACCTAGTAGGAGGGCGCCCTTCCAAAGGGTCCAACTCCCATAAGAAAAGCATTGAAAGAGTCATAGGTTATGGAAGAAGTCTCTTGACCTTTCATAAGCCTATAAAGGTTCTTTAACTCCTCTAGGCCTCTCTCTTTCTCATTGGTTGTGCATGGAACTCCATAGTGTATTGGAGGGTGCCAATTGCCATCTATATGAGAGGAGGAGGACACCCATGAGGAGGAGGAGAGATCTCTCTTGTTTGCTATGCTTATGCTCTAGTGTGGCTACTAGTGTATAGAGTGTTTTCTTGAGTGTAGTATGCTTAGGGTTTGGATCTTGCTTATGGTATGAGACATAAGTAGGGTTTGGATCTTGAGTATGCTATGGTGTGTGGTGGTATGCTTGTGGTTAGTTATTGGTTAGCAAGGAGGTGCTAGATTAGCCTAGATGCAGGATTGCATGTGCTAGCTAGCTATGGTTGGGTGGTGAATACTTGAGGCCACTTGTTATCTACCTTTGTGATTAAGATTAGGGACACAGGTGGAGGAGAGATCCATGGAGGCTTGAAGATCCTTACTTGCAGGTGGAGACATCTTAGCTTGGGTAGTGCACCTTTTAATGATCCATTATTGAGAGAGGCGCAACACCTTCTGATCCATTACAAGACATCATTTTCACTTTTCATGGATTCCATAGGTTCCTTCCTATTAATGTCAAGCGAGAGATTGAACACCTCCAATTATGACATTTGGAAGGTGAGGATGGACTCCATTTTGATGCCCCAAGATGTGATGGAGATTGTGCTAGGACTTGAGGAGGAGTCTCAAGAGCTCCAAGAGGTCCAAAAGTACAAGAAAAGGGCTAGGATGTCCCTACATATCATAAAGATGAATGTTTCCAATATGAGACTTGGTGTGAGACCTATCTCACTAGCTCTACCAATCTCTCTCAAACTAGATCAAACTCTCATCCCATGATAGAGCATGGACAAAGTTTGGGTCAACTTGACTCAAGCACTCAAAATCACTCAAAAACATTCACAAATGACTCAAATACAATTGGATTGCATGAAACTATGTGGCTATGACCTCAAAAAATTGTCTAGATCTCAAATAGACAAGATTGACAAGCTTTCCCTTGAGTTTTTGGATCAAAAAGCAAGAAGTGAGACTAAATTGATGTGTCTACATAGGTTAGGTGCCCTACCTACATCACTTTGAGGAATCCACCTTGGAGAAACACCAACCATTCAAATTTTGGTAGATGCTAGTACACTCAAAAAGTCTTGATTTCAAGGCAAATTTTCACATCCAATTGACATATGCATGGATATCTTAGGCTAGCTCTGATACCATGTTGAAATTCACACATTTGGGAGTGCCACAAAGTGTGTTATTGATCTCCTAAGACTTTGTGGTTGCACATAGATCACACATAGATTGAACATCAAGATCTATTGCATAAATCTAAGGCAAGAGCACTTTCTACCATGCATAAATCATCAAGACAAGTACATTCACAAGTGTGGATACTTGTACAACTGCCCTTCTCTCAAGTAGAGAGAAAATCCATGTGAGAAAACTCGAGTAGAGATGTTTTTAAAATAGAGTTTTAAAAAATGAGTCCCAAAGTGATTGTCATGGTTGAGCCATGCGTGGAAGTGCCATGCATGACTGTTATTTAACCACCTTTCACTAGAAGTGTAATTCTGGAGATTAGCCACGCGTGGCAAATTTCCGGAGAATTCCAAAGTTGGATTAATTTGAATAAGACTTCTTTTGAGATCTTGAATAAGTGTTGACTAATAATAAAATGATTATTATGTGATCATGATTTTGAACTAAAAATTAAATGATCATGATGTCAAATTATTATGCTATGACGAAATCGTTATGTTCCAAAAATTTGTTGATGAAAAAAAAGCAATGTTATATACATTTGTGTGGTAGCAAAGATGAATGAATGATCGAACACTATGAAAAAGTGTATTATTATCTCTCATATTATAATGTGAATATATGATGACTATGTGAATATATAATTTGCATGATTGTGCATGACTATGTGAATATATAATTCGCATGATTGTGCATACTTGATTGTGATGAATTGCAATGTCAACATTGTGGACTGAGCAAACAAGCAAAGAAAGAATATCGAAACCAAAAAGTATATATTTACAATTTTTTTTCTTATTTTAAAAGAAAAGTTATTTCGACCAAAGTGAAGATATGAAGATATTGTTTGAATATATAGATTTTCAGTATAGTAAGGATGTTTCAAAAGAAAATTATTTTTTAAGCATATATAAATGATCAACGTATATTCACTAATTGTTTTATTTGGTCAATCAATTTTTGCTAGATCTTTAGTAAGATATAGATTGCTAAAGCATTTGATTTAAAATGAATCAGAAGTGATTGCTAGATAGAACTCAAGATGAACTTGAAAAATACAAAAATCTATTATAAAGATGCAATAATTACACAAACTATTAGTTTATCACGTCAATGGTTGTGATATATATATATATATATATATATATATATATATATATATATATATATATATATATTATTAATCATAACAAGATTCAAATTCATTAGCCAGTACATCTTGCAACTCATCTATGCTTAGATGAATTTCATTATCAGTACTATAGTAATCGGACTCTCTCAATATTGTCGTTTGTAACTTTCAGATATTTTTATTTCCTCATCAACGTCCATGTTTGTGTTGTCAATATTCAAGTCTTCCATTTCATTCTCAATGTATGCATTTTCAAATACATGTCTTGCATGTGGCTAACTTGAACAACATACCACCACTTGTTGTTTAGTCGATCTGGTTGAAAAAATACCTGCACATTTAACAATGTTAAGTTAAAAAGTTTGTTCAAACAATGTCATGGAATTGCAATGAAATAGTGTATATTACTGATTATGATTGAAAAAAAATGGATGTCAAACTCATGTGACACACCTGTTCACAATGACAAGGCAACACCAATGTGTTTGAAAAATCCATGCTTAATGTCTTGGTTGAATCGATAGCAAAAAATCCACTACAATCTCTTTTCATGGTTGCATTTGACCCTTGATAATTGATTTTAAACCATTTCACATCAAACAAAAACTATTTACCATTTTCACCAAAACACACTTCATATATATCTTGAATAATTTCTATATACTCAAGCTCTCCAGAGATTGAACTTTGGTCTCGTGCACTACTCGGACTTTCTTGATTGAAAGATGCCTCACTTGATTGACTTCAAGGAATCCAACACCTTCTTTTTGCTCTTTCTTGAGATTTTAGGCTCGTTTTCTCTCCAAAACATAGATTGGTGAGTTTTTTGGATTTTTGGTTTGGTTGGTTTGGGTTTCAATCTCTTAGAAGCTGTTCAAGGCCCCTCTCGGACCTCCTCCCCTAGTTGTGAATAGTCCAAACACAAAAAAATATAGAAAACTAACTCTAAACTCCCAAAAATCTACCTAAAACTACTCTAAAAAGCAAGAAATAGCTAAAATACAACTATACTAGTTTGTGAAAACCTATCCCCGGCAACGGCGCCACTGTAGGGTCTTCGATCCGATGTAGTAGTACAGCTCCTGCCTGTCCACAAACGTTAGTTCACTGGATAGACACCTAACTATGCATAGATGCTACTTTTAGTTAGTTTCCTACTTTTTATCTAACTCTACCACCACTAACACTACTTCCACTAACTCTACTCCCCTAACATACCTTCATCATAATTGTAGGTGATAGGAAAGGGAAGATTAGAAGAGATTGAGAGAAGAGAAGAGAGAAAGAGAGAGATAGAGGGTGAGAGTGGAGGTTAGCTCAAATGCTTCTTATGCTTGCTAATGGAGAAACATTAACTATGACAACCAATCAACAAGAAAAATAGGAAGCAATGGAAACACAATCAAAAGCATTAGCAAGTAGTGAATAGCAAATGAGGATGCTTCTCTCCAAAAAGTGGTAGAGTTTCCTCCTCCTCATTAAGCATGGAAACAAAGTATAAATGGTGCCTTTTTATAAAATGGGGAAGGCCCTTGCCCCAAAATCCTATTGGCTAATATTTATATTTATCATGTTCATTCATCTTGGACCCAACTTGATCCAAAGGTCCACAAAAAGTACATTGGAAATCACAAGATTCATGTGAGTCCAAAGTTGGACCCAAGTCTAAGAAAAGTAAACTCTAAGTTTGAAATTGACTTTGGGCCTTAAGTTTTATTTTAATTACAAAGGCCCAAGTCTATTTTATTTTATTTACAACTTAAGCTTACATGCTCATTGGGCCATGGACTTATACGGGCAGGATGTCATGCTCTCGCAACACATTTTATTGGTCGATTTTATTTATTTACAATTCGTTGGGAATACCCCCAATGTTCGAGATTTTTTTTTCAAAAGAATTCAAGAATTTTTGCAAAGAAGAGAATCTCGCTTCTTGAATTTTAATTATGAAAACATACTGGAAAACTCTCTTCCTGAAGCTTCTGCTGTAGCTGAATTAGGTTCTAAAGTTGTTAATCCAGTTCCAAAGCCTAATCCGAATCCAGTTCCAAAGCTGATTATGGATGGCCTGGCTCCTCGCTTTACTTCAATCTCGAAGATCAAATATGATTATTTTAAAGAAACATCTTCATATGATGCTGACATTTACATTTCACAGTGCGAGTCAATTGCTAACTCGAATAACCAAGGTGCTGATGCAGACAAGTTGCGAATTTTTCCAGGTTTTCTGAAAAAGCAAGCCACACATATGGTACAGTCAAGTTGAACCAAGATGTGTTGCCACCTGGGTACTACTGAAGATGCATTTTTAAACCATTTTCGAGAAATTGGTTATTCGTACAAAATCCTTGGACGCCTTAATAATGTCCAGAAGAAAGAAAAAGAATTGCTTCGAAGGTATACATGAAAAGTAGAGAATCTAATTGGAAAACTAACGGGTGTGTACCTTGTCACAATGCAGATCGAGTGATTTTTGGCAGGTTTACCATCGAAAATTGACCGATACTGTAGACAAGGAGATATGACATCTTTAACAGCAGTCAAAGTAAGTGCTGAGAATTATGAGACTTCCAAGTTAGCACATAAAAGATGTTCTACCAAACGCACTCAAAAATCTAAGCATGACTCTAGTGACAGTGAAGATGAATCTAAATCTGAATCTAGTTTAAGTTTTCCCAATTCTGATTTTGATTCTAGTGACTCATCAGACACAGAAACCAATGATACCGATCGAAGAAAGAAACGAAAGTCTAAATGAAAAGAAGATGGTAAAAACCATGAGATAAGTCTTCAACTTCTAAAGTTGAAAAGCTTTGGAAAAGTAACATGGCTGACCTTAATAAGAAATTTAACGATCTAAAAGTTCAGATTTCAGAAATTGCAAACAAGAGACTAAAAGCTTCTTCTTTGAACTCAGCACTTTGGTGTACGAAGTGTGGTACATCTAGACATTCTAAACAAGAGTGTAGATATGTGAAGGTGAAATATGTCAAAGATCCTTCTCAGAAAGTCTTTTTATATATTAAGATGATGCAACTGCCAATTATGTTCAAGGTACCGTAGTACCATTCCAACAAGGCAAACCAAAGTTTGCACCAAAGAGACACAACCCACCAGAATTTTTTGGTCCTTCTAGTTTTAATAAACCAGTTTTGGGAAACTGTTACAATTGTGGTGAACCTAGACACTTTTCCCCAGATTGTCCGTGGCCGCAAAAACCGATCAGATTTATTCCTTTGTATTCAAACTATAAGGAGCCAGGCCACAAGTATTCGGACTGTCCACAACCGTTGAAGCTGCGTCCAAAGTACCAATATATTGCTACTACTGTTGCTACTGCTGATACGAAACTAAAATCTTCGGTTGATGTTGTTGTGCAGAAGGTTGATGTCATTGAAGCTAAACAGTCAAAGCCAGTTGACCAATCTTGGCCTGGTGATGTCAACAAATTATTTAAAGTGACTACAAGAAGCAAAAGCTCCTCGAAATCTGACACAAAAGTACCTTCAAAGGAACGAAGGAAGTCCTCGAAACAAAAATCTTTGACCAAAGCAAGAATTTGATGATAAAAATCATTTGACAATAAGAATAAATCTGTGAAGACAGCTATACATGAGATTCATGGCCATATCCAGACTAGTACGACGGAAAGTATAATTCTATCTGATTCTACAGAGCTAATCGAACTTGAACCTAGAAAATATGTGCATGTTTCGAAGTCCCTTGGAGAGACTAGGTTAGCAGAATTTACTGAACTATTGAGAGAGTACCAAGATGTATTTGTTTGGTCGCTCGATGATTTGAAAGGAATATCTCCGGAATTTGGTGAGCACAACATTGATCTTAAAGAAGATGCACTTCCTATTTGAGAGAGACAATATCATCTTAATCCAAAGTACTCTTTAATGGTAAAGGATGAACTCAACAAGCATCTTAAGGTAGATATTATCTATCTTGTCTTAAGTAGTGAATGGGTATCACCTATTGTTGTAGTTCCAAAGAAGAAGTCTAGCAAGATTCGGATTTGCTAGGATTTTCGGAAGCTGAATGATGCTACAAAGAAAGATCACCATCCATTGCCTTTCACAAAATCTATTTTAGACCAAGTCGGTGCACAAGAACGTTACAGTTTCTGTTATGGCTTCTCTGGTTATAATCAAGTCAGATTGGAGTAAGGAAGGAGGATCGACCAAAGACTACTTTTACTACTGATTGGGGCACTTATGCCTACAATAAAATTCCCTTCAGTCTTTGCAATGCACCAGTTACTTTCCATAGAATTACGATGCTGATTTTTTCTACTTTTCTAAGAACAATTTTCAAAATTTTCATTAATGATTTATGTGTTTACAGTAATATTAGGACTCATAAACGAAAACTGAAGCTTACATTGCAAAGGTGTCAAGATAGTTGTTTTTTCAGTATGAGAGAAGGTATACTTTTTCTGGGTATAGAATATCCAACAGAGGTATTGAAGTCGACAAAGATAAAGTCAAAGTTATCAAGAATCTAAGTGAACTAAGGGGTTTCCTAGGACATGTGGGTTATTATCAAAGATTTATCCAGAATCATGCCTATATTGCTACTATTTTAACGTAGTTACTTAAGAAGCAAGTTGCTTATATTTGGACGACATCACAACAGAGAGCATTCAAAGAACTGATGCTCCAATTCTGAGACCTCCTAACTACGGACAAAACTATTTCATTGTTATGTTGATGTGTCAGCATTTGGTATTGGTGTTTGTTTGAGCCAGAAGGATGAATAGAAGAAAGACCATCCAATATACTATGCAAATCGCCAGCTTAGCTCCTCAGAGAAAAATTATTCGGCAACAAAAAGAGAAGCACTTGGAATGGTTTTTATTGTAGAGAAATTTTGACTTTTGAATGAGCGAGATTGCTCACTAGGCCGATTGCTCCAAAAGTCGAATGAGGAAGCCCAAATTTTTGAGGATAATAATAAGGTGCTCCAAGCCAAATCTGCAGAATTGCTGAAGCATTTTGATTTGTTGACAACCGAATTCATAAGGTCAGGGCAAAAAAAGTGTCTCTACATACCAAACTTCATGATGAAGGCTTAAAGCGAATAAAGGCTGAAACTGCGTTGTAGCTATGCAGTAGCTCTAGTGTAACCTAGATAGATTCTTTGAAGCTGTAGTCTCTTTACGACCAAATGCTGGAGAATTTTTGAGTCGAGTATCCTATTCCGCTTGAAAACAACAAAGCACTTGTCGAGGATGAACTTGTTGAGCTATCAGCCGAAACGACTACTTGCTCCAAGCCAGATGCACACGAAGAGTATTCGCAGGCCTTGGAGAAGATCGAAGAATTGACTAAGCAGCTCCAAGCAGCCCGAACATGTACAAGGGTAGCAGATCACCTGGAGTATGCTGAGGCGTGTGTAAAAATTTTTGGTCTACAAAAGAAAGTAGAATCAAGTTATACTGGCTAAAAAGGTCAAAAACTAGTTTTCTAGATATATGATGCATGGCATCAATCTATTGATTGCATGAGCCAAATACTTTGGATAGGTGTCACATCCCATGTGTAGAGGACAGCTCACACATGTGGAAAAGGCTGAAGTAGGCGAGTTTTTGCTTCTAAAAGATTTCTATGAAGATCTCCATATAGTAGAAACTTAGACCAAAAATGCCCAATATAGAAAGTTTGATCCAAGTGTCAATTTGCATGATGATGACAAAGCATCCTCACACGTGTGAAATCATATGCATGATCAGTACCTCGAGCTCCAAAAAGTGTATATATAGAAGCATATTTGGCCACAATCAATATGAAAACATCAATCTTGATTTTGGAAGCAATTTTGTGTAATTCTCTCTATTTGTCTACATTTGTTTTGATTGTTTTAAGATTCTATCATAGTGTACTTGATTTTCAGGTTGGAGTCCGTAATCTGACAGGGTTTCAAACGTGTGAAACCAACAAGTACATTTACCTTCATTAATTATTGTTCTTGTTAGGATTTTATGTCTAGAATTGATCTTAATATTATGTAGATTGATAGATCAAGTAAATCTAACATCCAATCCCTCTCGAGGATAAGATTAGGATCCACTATTCGTCCATATTGTACTTTTTCACAAATAACACACTTTGTGGCACTCCCACATGTGTGAATTTCAACATGGTATCAGACCTAGCCTAAGATATCCATGCATATGTCCATTTGATGTGAAAATTTGCCTTGAAATCAAGACTTTTTTAGTGTACTTGCATCTACCAAAATTTGAATGGTTGGTGTTTCTCCAAGGTAGATCCAAATCAAGTGCTTGATTGCTTGTTGGAAAGCAACTAGTGAATGTAGTTTCTAGTGCAATTGATTTCAAGTCAATTGGATGTGCCTCGAAGTGAGGTAGGTAGGGCACCTAACCTGTGTAGACACATCAATTTAGGACAAATGGATCTCAAGATCCCACAATCAACTTTTGAGAAGAGATACATCCTAGCATCACCATATGATACAAGAGAAAAGAGATGTACATTTGAATGAATGATTTCCTTGTTTGCCATAATCTCCTTTTTAATGGCTACATTAGCATCTAATTTAGACAATCTTCTCTACTTAAATCCTCTTGCTATGCATACATCATTCTTCAATATGGAACAAACTCCATGCTTAAAGTGAACATCTAATCCATTATCCACTAGTTGTCCAACACTAAGTAAATTCCTAGTGATTGATGGAACATAAAGCACATTTTTTAGATCTATTCTTTTAGTAGATCCAAGACATAAGGGAATGGTACCAATACCATCTATTCTACATTATTGATTGCTTGATGTAAAGATAAACTTTCTAGCATCATTATAAGAGTGTAGATTGAGTAAGAATCCCTTAGAAATGTCATGTCCTCATCTTCATCCTCTTCATGTGCAAGGTTCTCTTGTTGGCTCTCTTCTTGTGCCCTTTGCTTCTTGTAGCATTCGGATGTTATATTGTTGGATTTATCTCCTCTACTCTCCTAAATCCTATTTTAATCTACCTCCATTCATGCTGCATTTTTACTCATGTTGTCGCATAGTCTGCATATTTACATGTAAAATAAGACCAGCTAAAAAGACGAAAAAAAAAATGACATTGTGTTTTTACACGTGGTTTGTGACAGGCGAAAAATGCGACACTGCCTTACAAAATGTCGAAGGTGCCCTAGGGAAAGCGAAGGCACCTTGTAAATCAAATCCCAAGGCATTTCATCAGAGTGTCGCATTTTTCACATCTTCACCGACGTTCATTTCAGCAAAGGTTGACGTCGCAGCCTTTTCACGCTCATCCCCATGCAACTGTGCTAACAGATTACTCAATGACAGCAGCCACCGAAGATCTCCTATAGATAGCACATCCACTTTGTACTTTCTTCATCCGGACACCCGTAACATTGTGTATATATATTGAATATCATTTGCGCATTCAGTGGGTGTCAAAATAATAGCATCAAAACTCAAAGATAGACGAAGTATGCCTTGCGCATCTACAAAAATAGTCTTGGGTCAAATAAATTTGATACTGAATTTTTTTTATCTTCAAGTAAAAATCAAGCCCCCTCTATTTTTGTAGTTTTTCAATAATAAGTATAAACAGGTTTTTCAGGATGTTCATTACCTAGTGGAATTGGGCTTGAGCATAGAATTCCAACTCTCCCCCTTGATGTGGATCTTGAAAATTTTTGATCTTCAGATTTAATAAATTGTTAAATCTGAGTTGGTACTCCATGGCAAAGTAATCTGCTGTCATAAACTCTATCCTATAGTAAACCAAAGAAATTATCCTTGTGATTTGGTTGTCATAGTAGATAAATGTCATATGTGACTGAATAAAATTGATATCTACAGGTAGGTTCTTTAGTCAAATCGCTTCCTTGGTAGCATTTGTGCAAGCTATAAAATCTGACTCTGTGGAGGATAATGTTACTGAGGTCTAGCTGTTACATGAGATTGGACCTTGATTGAACATAAATCTAGAAGTTGATATTCTAGTGTCGATACTTTCTATCCAATCTACATATGTGTAGCCTTTGAGAATTTTGGCTGATGGGCTAGATTTTTGTTGACTGATGGAAATCAGTCTATTGGGCCGGATTCAAAAAATGTACTCCAGTGCTAACATGCATTTCAGATCCTTCATTGAGCTCAAATTGTTATTGAGTAATAAAACTCATCTACATAATGAGCAGTGATAATAGAAAGATCTGATATAGACTTAAAGTAGATATTCGAGTCTACTGAGTTCGGCTAGAAAACATTCTCATTTCGAAGTGCAAGTTTGATGTCATCTTCTGTCTTGCACTAGTCAGCATCAATAGTTGACTTTGTCTCTGAAATAGTGTTGAGTTCCTGCACAAAGTAGCAGGCCGGATCATCCACGAATCGTGATGGAGGCTGTCTGGATCGATTCGGTCTTCTTGTTGACAAATCCTCTACTGCAGAGGATCTGTTAGTTATTTCTTTGCTTCTTTTTCAGAACTGTTCCTTGCCTGTTACCAGGTTCATCGTGACATGTTCAGAATTGCTGTGCAAATTCATTGAACAAGAGAGGAGAAATACCCAATGTAAATGTATTGATTGTATTATACCAAAATACAAAGTGTCAATATTCATCATCAGATCTTGTATCAGATTCTATGGTAGTATTGTCATGAAGAAATTCTCTGCTAACGTATGCATCTAATAGATGTGCATTATCTTTATTTCCACTAAGCTCAATATAAGTGGCATACAATGAATAATAAGAGCGTCTTAAAGGAACATTCCCATTAGTAAAGCCTAAAATGTTCAAAACATAAGATCTTTTGACAAAAATGGTCTTATTTGTCTTAAAAAATTTATGTCCTCCTAGATAAAATGATAAAGCTTTAACTGCCATTATAAGACTCTCCTCGACTGAGCTCAGCTTGGAATGAGCAATACAAATCTTATTCTTCGAAAAATGCCGAAGATAGTGGCCCAGTCCACTATCCCTCTGGAATGAGGATGCGTGTTGTTTGAAACCACCTCGTCTTGCAGCAAAATCATCTATTATGAGAGCATCCTGCAATAGGAAATATGTTAGCAAAAACACATTCAGTGATTGAAAACATTCAAATGCAAGGAAGATTAAACACTTACACATTCTTCATCATCAGTAGCAACCAAATTAGGATAATCAATATAATGACCACGTACTGAAGTGGAATCATCAGTGAAATGCATTAATGATGGACGAGGGAAGCCCATCTGGGATTGAAATGCCGTGAATTCTTCATCGGATGGTCTGCCTCGCCCATCCTCAGCTTTATTTGATAAAGTCAATTTCAGGCATTCTTCACCGGTCATAAGACCCTCCTCATCATCAAAATCAATACCAGCAACAAGGTCATTTGTCTCAAAATCTACAAAGTCGGAGAATTTGAAAATTGTGCCGGATAATAAACATAGAACCTCGTCCTCACGATAGTCAAAAAATTTACATAAATCAGCAGTAGTAAAATATACATCGTCATTAATATAATATACAAGCAAATTAAAAAGACATTTGGAATCCTCCATAGATTTGGATTCATCATTAGATGTATTTTGGCCAATGAAAAAATCCCAAAGAACATCAGTATTTACATCAACGAAGTCACTTTCTTTATCAGGAGTGTCGATAAGAAAGTGACTGATATCCTTAATGGCTGACTGAATAGAGGAGGGTGCAAAAGGAGGTTCAGCAACAAGAAGTTCATCATCATCTATGATATTCAACCAATCAACATTTCTTGTTGCAATACGGACACATAGAACTACTTTTGAAAAGATCAAACAATTTGTTGAATATTCTATCCAGTCTATGTCTAAAAGCTGGGAAGAAATGAACAAGATCGGTATAATGCATTTACTGGAGTGGACCTATGGAGAAAACATGCTTGCTAAGTATATCTCTGAATCTGACATAATATTCATAAAATACATTAGAATTTGGTTGTGCAGTCTTTAAAACATGTAGATATGGCTTGAATAGACTATGGAAGTAGTCTAGGTTTTCAGTAATCCCAAATTCACTCAAAAATGAACTCAAGCCTGATTCTCATGAGGATTATGAGGAAGAGGCCATGGCAATAACGTGAATATCGCACTTGTGCACGTGGGAGAACTGAACCAAAACCAATTATCAAAATGGCGCAAAAGATGGATATGTACAACAGACAGATACAGAATATCGCACTTGTATAGTTGCAAGCAAACAGACAGCAATGAGCATGCACAAAAGCGATATGTCTCGAATTTCGAGAACGCAAAAGGTAAAAAATTATTCGGTTTTCATGCCATTTATACTAAATTTTTGCACGTGTGGTCAATGGACTTATGACATGTGTCTACTTTCAATTGGACAACAGGCGCAGACACATGTGAGATGACACCTGCACACGTGTGAAATGACACCTGAACACGTGTCACATGTTCATTCGATTGCTCATAAACATGTGTCGCTCTCGCATTCGATCGTACAAATTCCACATGTGTAATGTGACAGGGTGACATGTGTTGCTCTCGCATTTGTCCGTACAACTCCCACATGTGTGACAGGGTGTTCTTTCGCACGTGCGAACCCCGATATAAAATCAAAAAATTTTGATTGCAACTAAAGAAATTTCAATCTTATTTTGCAGTGACCATTGGAGTTTAAACTTGATCTCTATTAAGAGATCTATAAATAATATTATTAAATGTTTTTATGTCAAGATGAATTTGGCGAGAAATACGCATAAGGATGTAGATATATACATTCCATATCTAAGTAAATATATTCCTACAGACGTTCCCCATTCCGTGGACTGGCAGAAGTAAACTCTGTTTTTCTTAATAGCATTTTGAAATCAGGATTCTAATGAAATATTTTCAATCTAATTCATTCTGTTTCATAATTGATTTCTTGTGTGCTGAATTATTTTGCAGTCACCCTAGCAAAATGATTCATTCAGCTATGCGTGGTACACATTGTACAGTGCCAAGTTGTTTTTTGAGTGGTTCATCCTTCAACAAGATGTTGATATTTCTAAAGTAATAAATTTTTTTATTCTTATTTTGGAATCATGATTACTTTTCTATTATGGTGATGTTATTGGCCATTACTAATACATGAATGTTCTATTTTGCAGTTTACACTTCCTGAGTACACATCAAGTCAGGTGTACAGATTAGGACTAGAAATTATCCTGAGTATACTGGCTAGGGCAAGGCTTCAGCCTCCCGTTATTGATGATGGTGCAAAGGATGATGTAGTTGTACTAAATTAAGATCAGAAAGAATATAGATAGCATAGAACAAAAATACATGTATAGACTTCATAGAAAAATATACATTGATATGTCAAATGCTGCTCCAGTTTATGAATTTGGGAGCACAAAATACATGTATAGATGCCCAACTTGGGCTTTCACTTATTGAATAAAAGAGTGTATACATAGATTTTTACTAAAGTTTAGTTGAAGCTATTGTTCTCCCACAATGGTGATTGTTGTAGGTAGATCTTTGCAGCATGTTATCAGCTCCTGTCTTTTTCGCATCTGTGACATGGCAAATATTAGTGAATGTGCAATTGTAAATGATGACATTTTATATTATTTTGTTCTATTTTGAAATGGCAATAAACATAAAGTACTTACGAGTCTTCCGTTGATGATAAATCTGAAATATGTTGGTAGATTGGTTTGTAATAGCATGAGCTCTATGCTGATAAAATCAAGCTTCCAGTGCTCTTCCACCTCAACCATAGTCAAATATTCCTCATTGTAGATAATGCTTATCTCCATTCGGTTTGTGTGACCATTTAGTTCAAAGTCTTGATCCAGTGGTAGCCATCTACCTTCAATTTTCTTGTATCTCTAGATGCTAAATGTGAGACTGAGCATTTGCTTTTCGATATGATAATGAAAGATCATTGAGGACTTTTTAATCCTGCATTCTATGCCATTATTTGTTTTACTATCTCAGCCTTGATCCATGAGATCTGACAAAGTCTCATCTGATAAATCCTTGCAAACAAATAAAGTTGGTGTCCTACGAACACCAGCACTCGAGAAAAAATCAACAAATGTATGCAATGAGATAAACCAACCTAGGTGAACAATTTTCGAGCCTGTGCTTATCTTCATAGCATTTTAATATCAATGAGTAGCTTGCATCTCAAGGATTCAGAAACAATGCAGTCTAGAGTAGGCCACTCATCACTTTGAAAATTAGGCAATGGAATTGCTGCGAGCTTGCCAAACCTCCATCTGTTTGTGGCGTATATAAAGATTCATAAAAAGAGATACCACAATCTGCAAGTTCCTTTGGACTTCTTCCTCTATATTGTAGCTTTCCAACATCAGAGTGAATCACGTCTAATATTCCTGCAAGTGATTGTGCGAGCTCCCATTCATTTATGCATGATGGATATAAATCTGAAAGAAAAAAACAATGTTGAAGCATTTAAATCATAATCTGAAGAGCATCAATAAAGGAAATCACCTATGATTGTTGTAGAGTGCATATGTTTTGATATACTTACAATTACATTTTTGATGATCATGAGGATTGATATCATGTACTTTGATTTCTGAATGCATATATACATGTTGCACTAAGACTTCTGATATCGATTGACCTCCCGGGGTAGTCTTAAACTCCAAAATTTTTGCTTTCCAATAAGATTTGTAAGTCATTTTTGCTCTTTTCTTTTGTCGAAAATTGCCCTTTGATGATGGATGCAGCAATACCCATGAGTTCTTCATATATTTTGTTGGATTCCAGTTATCAACTTCATCTTTCTCATTGTAAAGAATCACATAATCGATTGTAGATTTGGGTCTCCTCGCCATTGCTATTTTCAAAGCTTGGGCGCCAAAAATCTCTCTGATATGTTACTTAATTTTAATTTTTCGTATCACATTTAATCTAATGTGAATGCCAACATAGTCACAGTTACTGCGTATACCATATTTTATGTAACTGTACATACTATATTTCTATAACTGTAACTAGTATAGTTAGAAAATTTCATTATACTAACCAGCATAGTAAAGTAAATTTAACTCGAGATATTGACGTCGGGCAGATTAGCATCTGTCGGGTAGGAAGAAGAAACCAATGGGATACGTCCATGCTGCCCCGACACAAATTTCAAAGTTTTCTATATTGCATTTTTATTTTTTAGTTAATTTGAACTACGTTACGTAGATTTCAAATTTGTGCATTTTGATTGGGCATGGTGACGGTCGAAACTAAAGAAAAATAAATAAAAGTATCTTTACAAAGGGTCTTTTTGATATTGAGAACTCCTCTAATGGACCACATTTGGTAGAACGTATGATGTCAAATTTGTTCAACTGTAGGGGACCTTACCTCGTATGGATAATCTCCTGGGATTTTAGGATATTTTTGTTTGTCCATTGGGTACTGGTGTGTTTATTTTGTGTTGTGTATGTGTTTCTGGTGTTTTTAAATTTTGTGTTTTTTTGAGGTTTTTTTTTTTTTTTTGATGTGGTTTGATTTTTGGTGTTTTTGGTGTTTTTTCGATTTGTTAAGGGTTTGTAAGTAAGGCAAGGGGAGACATAGTATGAAAAGGGATTCGTAATGGTATGGGTTTTAATTTTTTGGAAATTTTTGTGGTGTCAGATGCAAAAATGTGGGATGCAAATGGAATGCAATGTTGGATTCAAGTTGTTGGATGTAGCGTTGGAATGCAACGTCAGATGCAAAAATGTGGGATGCAAATGGAATGCAATGTCAGATTCAAGTTGTTGGATGTACATCAGGTTTAAGATCGTCAGATGAAAGATCATTTATGCTGCATCTTCATTATAGTGTAGGTGTACTCTATTGTGGTGGTAATGGAGTGCGGGTGCAATGGCAATGTGATGCTATGGCATTGGGATGCAGTGCAAGGCGGAATACGGTGCAAGGACGGTCGGATGCAGTGCAAGGTCGGGATGTTGTGCAAGGGCAGTCGGAAAGCAGTGTTAGGGCAGTCGGAATGCGGTGGCTACGGTTCAAGGGCGGAATGTGGTCTATTTGTGGTGGGATGCGGTCACTACGGTTCAAGGTTGGGTGTAGTTGGGGTGCGGTCTATTGCGGGTGTGATTCGGTGGGAGTGCAGTCGTAATGTGGAGCGAGTGTGGTCATAATGTGACGTTTGCGGTTGAATGCAGTCGTAAGGTGGTGCGAGTGCGGTCGTGATGTTTGCTGTTGAATGCGGCCTGAGTGCAGTCGTAAGGTGGTGCGAGTGTGATCGTGATGTTTACGGTTGAATGCAGCCTGAGTGCATTCATAAGGTGGTGCGAGTGCGGTCGTGATGTTTGCTGTTGATTGCGGCCTGAGTGCAGTCGTAAGGCTGTGCGAGTGGTCATGATGTTTGCAATTGAATGTGGCCTAAGTGCAGTCATAAGGTGGTGCTAGTGTGGTCATGATGTTTGCGGTTGAATGTAGCTTGAGTGTAGTCATAAGGTTGTGCGAGTGTGGTCATGATGTTTGCGGTTGAATGCGGCCTGAGTGAAGTCGTAAGGCTGTACGAGTACGGTCATGATGTTTGTGGTTGAATGCGGCCTGATTGCAGTCGTAAGGCTGTGCGAGTGTGGTCATGATGTTTTCGGTTGAATGTGGCATGAGTGCAATCATAAGGCTATGCGAGTGTAGTCTGTTGCGGTGTGATGCGGTGGGAGTGCAGTCATAAGGTGGTGCGAGTGTGGTCGTGATGTTTGCGGTTGAATGCAGCTTGGGTGCAGTCATAAGGTTGTGCGAGTATTGTCGTGATGTTTACGATTGAATGCGGCCTGAGTGCAGTTGTAAGGCTGTGCGAGTGTGGTCATGATGTTTGTGGTTGAATGCGGCCTGAGTGCAGTCGTAAGGCTGTGCGAGTGCTGTCGTGATGTTTGTGATTGAATGCGTCCTAAGTGCAGTCGTAAGGCTGTGTGAGTGCAGTCATGATGTTTGTGGTTGAATGTGGCCTGAGTGCAGTCATAAGGCTATGCGAGTGCGGTCTGTTGCAGTGCGATGCAGTGGGAGTGTAGTCGTAAGGTGGTGCGAGTGTGGTCATGATGTTTGCGGTTGAATGCGGTCTGTTGTGATTCAAGGCGGATGCAGTGAGAAGGTGGTCTGTGTGTGGATGAATGCGGTCTGTATGCGACTGCGGATGAATGTGGTTTGTTTACGACTTAGATGAATGCGGTCTGTTTGCGATTAAAGGGTAGATGTGGCCTATTTGCGGTGGAATGCGATAGTTGGAGGCTCGTTGCAGTTGCTATGGTTTATGGTGGTGCAGTTGGCAGTTTGTGTGGATCGTCAGATATGACTCCGAACAGCGTCTGATTTAGATCGTCGATTCAAGCTATTGGATGTACCATCGATTCAAAAAATATAAATGGGATGCAGATGGGTGTCGAATGAAAACATGTGTAGAGGCATCAGAGGCAAACATACTCAGAGGGCATTAGATGCAAATGGAGATAGAGAGAGTCGGATGCAAACAAAATGCAATCAAAGTCAGAGGGCATTAGATGCAAATATAGATAGAGGGAGTCAGATGCAAACAAAATGTGGTGTCGCTTGGGGGACAAGGTAGTTCGGTCGAAATGGCAATCAGGGATGTCACTTGAAAGTTTTATGATCTGGCCTAGATTTAGTCCATTTGAGATGGTGGGGGACCCCTTCGGTCAAGATTTGATAGAATCTCTTTGGTTGAGATTTGATACAGTCTCTTCGGTTGAGATTTGAACAGTGGGCTCCGGTTAAGAGGTTGACAGTGGCCGTTGGTTGAGATTTAACATTGGCCGTCAGTTGAGATTTGACATTGGCTGTCGGTTGAGACGTGATAAAATCTTTTTGGTTGAGATTTGAACGAGCGCTCCGGTTGAGAATTGAGCAATAGGCTCCGGTTGAGATTTAACAGAGTGCATTGGCTGAGATTTGACACAGTGTGTCAGTTGAGATTTAGTAGATCACTGCGGTTGAGAGTTGATATAGGTGCTTCGGTTGAGATTTCACTAAGGGACTCCGGTTGAGAATGGAAGCGTGAGGGGATGGGAGGAGCATGAGCTTGTGTTGAAGGAAATCTAGCTCTTTTCGTGCATTTGCTAACAATGAGACAACCAACAAATTTGTGAGTGTACCAGTCCGTGGATATGGGCAATGATGTGGCCATATATGTGGCTCTGTCCAGTTTGTAGAAACTTGGATGTGGCGAAAGATTGGGAGTTTGTTTGCATCGATCTGAGCGTGGACAATGTTGCAGTTCTTTGGGATGTAGAATGCATTGGAGTTCAAGTGGCAACGGTGTCAAATGTTGCCAGATCTCCTATTCCAGAGGATCTGTTGGTTATTTCTTTGCTTCTTCAGAACTGTTTCTTGTCTGTTACCAGGCTCGTTTGGGCATTACTTGGATACAAGCACAACTTGGGCAATGGGACCTAGTAGGAGGGCGCCCTTCCAAAGGGTCCAACTCCCATAAGAAAAGCATTGAAAGAGTCATAGGTTATGGAAGAAGTCTCTTGACCTTTCATAAGCCTATAAAGGTTCTTTAACTCCTCTAGGCCTCTCTCTTTCTCATTGGTTGTGCATGGAACTCCATAGTGTATTGGAGGGTGCCAATTGCCATCTATATGAGAGGAGGAGGACACCCATGAGGAGGAGGAGAGATCTCTCTTGTTTGCTATGCTTATGCTCTAGTGTGGCTACTAGTGTATAGAGTGTTTTCTTGAGTGTAGTATGCTTAGGGTTTGGATCTTGCTTATGGTATGAGACATAAGTAGGGTTTGGATCTTGAGTATGCTATGGTGTGTGGTGGTATGCTTGTGGTTAGTTATTGGTTAGCAAGGAGGTGCTAGATTAGCCTAGATGCAGGATTGCATGTGCTAGCTAGCTATGGTTGGGTGGTGAATACTTGAGGCCACTTGTTATCTACCTTTGTGATTAAGATTAGGGACACAGGTGGAGGAGAGATCCATGGAGGCTTGAAGATCCTTACTTGCAGGTGGAGACATCTTAGCTTGGGTAGTGCACCTTTTAATGATCCATTATTGAGAGAGGCGCAACACCTTCTGATCCATTACAAGACATCATTTTCACTTTTCATGGATTCCATAGGTTCCTTCCTATTAATGTCAAGCGAGAGATTGAACACCTCCAATTATGACATTTGGAAGGTGAGGATGGACTCCATTTTGATGCCCCAAGATGTGATGGAGATTGTGCTAGGACTTGAGGAGGAGTCTCAAGAGCTCCAAGAGGTCCAAAAGTACAAGAAAAGGGCTAGGATGTCCCTACATATCATAAAGATGAATGTTTCCAATATGAGACTTGGTGTGAGACCTATCTCACTAGCTCTACCAATCTCTCTCAAACTAGATCAAACTCTCATCCCATGATAGAGCATGGACAAAGTTTGGGTCAACTTGACTCAAGCACTCAAAATCACTCAAAAACATTCACAAATGACTCAAATACAATTGGATTGCATGAAACTATGTGGCTATGACCTCAAAAAATTGTCTAGATCTCAAATAGACAAGATTGACAAGCTTTCCCTTGAGTTTTTGGATCAAAAAGCAAGAAGTGAGACTAAATTGATGTGTCTACATAGGTTAGGTGCCCTACCTACATCACTTTGAGGAATCCACCTTGGAGAAACACCAACCATTCAAATTTTGGTAGATGCTAGTACACTCAAAAAGTCTTGATTTCAAGGCAAATTTTCACATCCAATTGACATATGCATGGATATCTTAGGCTAGCTCTGATACCATGTTGAAATTCACACATTTGGGAGTGCCACAAAGTGTGTTATTGATCTCCTAAGACTTTGTGGTTGCACATAGATCACACATAGATTGAACATCAAGATCTATTGCATAAATCTAAGGCAAGAGCACTTTCTACCATGCATAAATCATCAAGACAAGTACATTCACAAGTGTGGATACTTGTACAACTGCCCTTCTCTCAAGTAGAGAGAAAATCCATGTGAGAAAACTCGAGTAGAGATGTTTTTAAAATAGAGTTTTAAAAAATGAGTCCCAAAGTGATTGTCATGGTTGAGCCATGCGTGGAAGTGCCATGCATGACTGTTATTTAACCACCTTTCACTAGAAGTGTAATTCTGGAGATTAGCCACGCGTGGCAAATTTCCGGAGAATTCCAAAGTTGGATTAATTTGAATAAGACTTCTTTTGAGATCTTGAATAAGTGTTGACTAATAATAAAATGATTATTATGTGATCATGATTTTGAACTAAAAATTAAATGATCATGATGTCAAATTATTATGCTATGACGAAATCGTTATGTTCCAAAAATTTGTTGATGAAAAAAAAGCAATGTTATATACATTTGTGTGGTAGCAAAGATGAATGAATGATCGAACACTATGAAAAAGTGTATTATTATCTCTCATATTATAATGTGAATATATGATGACTATGTGAATATATAATTTGCATGATTGTGCATGACTATGTGAATATATAATTCGCATGATTGTGCATACTTGATTGTGATGAATTGCAATGTCAACATTGTGGACTGAGCAAACAAGCAAAGAAAGAATATCGAAACCAAAAAGTATATATTTACAATTTTTTTTCTTATTTTAAAAGAAAAGTTATTTCGACCAAAGTGAAGATATGAAGATATTGTTTGAATATATAGATTTTCAGTATAGTAAGGATGTTTCAAAAGAAAATTATTTTTTAAGCATATATAAATGATCAACGTATATTCACTAATTGTTTTATTTGGTCAATCAATTTTTGCTAGATCTTTAGTAAGATATAGATTGCTAAAGCATTTGATTTAAAATGAATCAGAAGTGATTGCTAGATAGAACTCAAGATGAACTTGAAAAATACAAAAATCTATTATAAAGATGCAATAATTACACAAACTATTAGTTTATCACGTCAATGGTTGTGATATATATATATATATATATATATATATATATATATATATATATATATATATATATATATTATTAATCATAACAAGATTCAAATTCATTAGCCAGTACATCTTGCAACTCATCTATGCTTAGATGAATTTCATTATCAGTACTATAGTAATCGGACTCTCTCAATATTGTCGTTTGTAACTTTCAGATATTTTTATTTCCTCATCAACGTCCATGTTTGTGTTGTCAATATTCAAGTCTTCCATTTCATTCTCAATGTATGCATTTTCAAATACATGTCTTGCATGTGGCTAACTTGAACAACATACCACCACTTGTTGTTTAGTCGATCTGGTTGAAAAAATACCTGCACATTTAACAATGTTAAGTTAAAAAGTTTGTTCAAACAATGTCATGGAATTGCAATGAAATAGTGTATATTACTGATTATGATTGAAAAAAAATGGATGTCAAACTCATGTGACACACCTGTTCACAATGACAAGGCAACACCAATGTGTTTGAAAAATCCATGCTTAATGTCTTGGTTGAATCGATAGCAAAAAATCCACTACAATCTCTTTTCATGGTTGCATTTGACCCTTGATAATTGATTTTAAACCATTTCACATCAAACAAAAACTATTTACCATTTTCACCAAAACACACTTCATATATATCTTGAATAATTTCTATATACTCAAGCTCTCCAGAGATTGAACTTTGGTCTCGTGCACTACTCGGACTTTCTTGATTGAAAGATGCCTCACTTGATTGACTTCAAGGAATCCAACACCTTCTTTTTGCTCTTTCTTGAGATTTTAGGCTCGTTTTCTCTCCAAAACATAGATTGGTGAGTTTTTTGGATTTTTGGTTTGGTTGGTTTGGGTTTCAATCTCTTAGAAGCTGTTCAAGGCCCCTCTCAGACCTCCTCCCCTAGTTGTGAATAGTCCAAACACAAAAAAATATAGAAAACTAACTCTAAACTCCCAAAAATCTACCTAAAACTACTCTAAAAAGCAAGAAATAGCTAAAATACAACTATACTAGTTTGTGAAAACCTATCCCCGGCAACGGCGCCACTGTAGGGTCTTCGATCCGATGTAGTAGTACAGCTCCTGCCTGTCCACAAACGTTAGTTCACTGGATAGACACCTAACTATGCATAGATGCTACTTTTAGTTAGTTTCCTACTTTTTATCTAACTCTACCACCACTAACACTACTTCCACTAACTCTACTCCCCTAACATACCTTCATCATAATTGTAGGTGATAGGAAAGGGAAGATTAGAAGAGATTGAGAGAAGAGAAGAGAGAAAGAGAGAGATAGAGGGTGAGAGTGGAGGTTAGCTCAAATGCTTCTTATGCTTGCTAATGGAGAAACATTAACTATGACAACCAATCAACAAGAAAAATAGGAAGCAATGGAAACACAATCAAAAGCATTAGCAAGTAGTGAATAGCAAATGAGGATGCTTCTCTCCAAAAAGTGGTAGAGTTTCCTCCTCCTCATTAAGCATGGAAACAAAGTATAAATGGTGCCTTTTTATAAAATGGGGAAGGCCCTTGCCCCAAAATCCTATTGGCTAATATTTATATTTATCATGTTCATTCATCTTGGACCCAACTTGATCCAAAGGTCCACAAAAAGTACATTGGAAATCACAAGATTCATGTGAGTCCAAAGTTGGACCCAAGTCTAAGAAAAGTAAACTCTAAGTTTGAAATTGACTTTGGGCCTTAAGTTTTATTTTAATTACAAAGGCCCAAGTCTATTTTATTTTATTTACAACTTAAGCTTACATGCTCATTGGGCCATGGACTTATACGGGCAGGATGTCATGCTCTCGCAACACATTTTATTGGTCGATTTTATTTATTTACAATTCGTTGGGAATACCCCCAATGTTCGAGATTTTTTTTTCAAAAGAATTCAAGAATTTTTGCAAAGAAGAGAATCTCGCTTCTTGAATTTTAATTATGAAAACATACTGGAAAACTCTCTTCCTGAAGCTTCTGCTGTAGCTGAATTAGGTTCTAAAGTTGTTAATCCAGTTCCAAAGCCTAATCCGAATCCAGTTCCAAAGCTGATTATGGATGGCCTGGCTCCTCGCTTTACTTCAATCTCGAAGATCAAATATGATTATTTTAAAGAAACATCTTCATATGATGCTGACATTTACATTTCACAGTGCGAGTCAATTGCTAACTCGAATAACCAAGGTGCTGATGCAGACAAGTTGCGAATTTTTCCAGGTTTTCTGAAAAAGCAAGCCACACATATGGTACAGTCAAGTTGAACCAAGATGTGTTGCCACCTGGGTACTACTGAAGATGCATTTTTAAACCATTTTCGAGAAATTGGTTATTCGTACAAAATCCTTGGACGCCTTAATAATGTCCAGAAGAAAGAAAAAGAATTGCTTCGAAGGTATACATGAAAAGTAGAGAATCTAATTGGAAAACTAACGGGTGTGTACCTTGTCACAATGCAGATCGAGTGATTTTTGGCAGGTTTACCATCGAAAATTGACCGATACTGTAGACAAGGAGATATGACATCTTTAACAGCAGTCAAAGTAAGTGCTGAGAATTATGAGACTTCCAAGTTAGCACATAAAAGATGTTCTACCAAACGCACTCAAAAATCTAAGCATGACTCTAGTGACAGTGAAGATGAATCTAAATCTGAATCTAGTTTAAGTTTTCCCAATTCTGATTTTGATTCTAGTGACTCATCAGACACAGAAACCAATGATACCGATCGAAGAAAGAAACGAAAGTCTAAATGAAAAGAAGATGGTAAAAACCATGAGATAAGTCTTCAACTTCTAAAGTTGAAAAGCTTTGGAAAAGTAACATGGCTGACCTTAATAAGAAATTTAACGATCTAAAAGTTCAGATTTCAGAAATTGCAAACAAGAGACTAAAAGCTTCTTCTTTGAACTCAGCACTTTGGTGTACGAAGTGTGGTACATCTAGACATTCTAAACAAGAGTGTAGATATGTGAAGGTGAAATATGTCAAAGATCCTTCTCAGAAAGTCTTTTTATATATTAAGATGATGCAACTGCCAATTATGTTCAAGGTACCGTAGTACCATTCCAACAAGGCAAACCAAAGTTTGCACCAAAGAGACACAACCCACCAGAATTTTTTGGTCCTTCTAGTTTTAATAAACCAGTTTTGGGAAACTGTTACAATTGTGGTGAACCTAGACACTTTTCCCCAGATTGTCCGTGGCCGCAAAAACCGATCAGATTTATTCCTTTGTATTCAAACTATAAGGAGCCAGGCCACAAGTATTCGGACTGTCCACAACCGTTGAAGCTGCGTCCAAAGTACCAATATATTGCTACTACTGTTGCTACTGCTGATACGAAACTAAAATCTTCGGTTGATGTTGTTGTGCAGAAGGTTGATGTCATTGAAGCTAAACAGTCAAAGCCAGTTGACCAATCTTGGCCTGGTGATGTCAACAAATTATTTAAAGTGACTACAAGAAGCAAAAGCTCCTCGAAATCTGACACAAAAGTACCTTCAAAGGAACGAAGGAAGTCCTCGAAACAAAAATCTTTGACCAAAGCAAGAATTTGATGATAAAAATCATTTGACAATAAGAATAAATCTGTGAAGACAGCTATACATGAGATTCATGGCCATATCCAGACTAGTACGACGGAAAGTATAATTCTATCTGATTCTACAGAGCTAATCGAACTTGAACCTAGAAAATATGTGCATGTTTCGAAGTCCCTTGGAGAGACTAGGTTAGCAGAATTTACTGAACTATTGAGAGAGTACCAAGATGTATTTGCTTGGTCGCTCGATGATTTGAAAGGAATATCTCCGGAATTTGGTGAGCACAACATTGATCTTAAAGAAGATGCACTTCCTATTTGAGAGAGACAATATCATCTTAATCCAAAGTACTCTTTAATGGTAAAGGATGAACTCAACAAGCATCTTAAGGTAGATATTATCTATCTTGTCTTAAGTAGTGAATGGGTATCACCTATTGTTGTAGTTCCAAAGAAGAAGTCTAGCAAGATTCGGATTTGCTAGGATTTTCGGAAGCTGAATGATGCTACAAAGAAAGATCACCATCCATTGCCTTTCACAAAATCTATTTTAGACCAAGTCGGTGCACAAGAACGTTACAGTTTCTGTTATGGCTTCTCTGGTTATAATCAAGTCAGATTGGAGTAAGGAAGGAGGATCGACCAAAGACTACTTTTACTACTGATTGGGGCACTTATGCCTACAATAAAATTCCCTTCAGTCTTTGCAATGCACCAGTTACTTTCCATAGAATTACGATGCTGATTTTTTCTACTTTTCTAAGAACAATTTTCAAAATTTTCATTAATGATTTATGTGTTTACAGTAATATTAGGACTCATAAACGAAAACTGAAGCTTACATTGCAAAGGTGTCGAGATAGTTGTTTTTTCAGTATGAGAGAAGGTATACTTTTTCTGGGTATAGAATATCCAACAGAGGTATTGAAGTCGACAAAGATAAAGTCAAAGTTATCAAGAATCTAAGTGAACTAAGGGGTTTCCTAGGACATGTGGGTTATTATCAAAGATTTATCCAGAATCATGCCTATATTGCTACTATTTTAACGTAGTTACTTAAGAAGCAAGTTGCTTATATTTGGACGACATCACAACAGAGAGCATTCAAAGAACTGATGCTCCAATTCTGAGACCTCCTAACTACGGACAAAACTATTTCATTGTTATGTTGATGTGTCAGCATTTGGTATTGGTGTTTGTTTGAGCCAGAAGGATGAATAGAAGAAAGACCATCCAATATACTATGCAAATCGCCAGCTTAGCTCCTCAGAGAAAAATTATTCGGCAACAAAAAGAGAAGCACTTGGAATGGTTTTTATTGTAGAGAAATTTTGACTTTTGAATGAGCGAGATTGCTCACTAGGCCGATTGCTCCAAAAGTCGAATGAGGAAGCCCAAATTTTTGAGGATAATAATAAGGTGCTCCAAGCCAAATCTGCAGAATTGCTGAAGCATTTTGATTTGTTGACAACCGAATTCATAAGGTCAGGGCAAAAAAAGTGTCTCTACATACCAAACTTCATGATGAAGGCTTAAAGCCAATAAAGGCTGAAACTGCGTTGTAGCTATGCAGTAGCTCTAGTGTAACCTAGATAGATTCTTTGAAGCTGTAGTCTCTTTACGACCAAATGCTGGAGAATTTTTGAGTCGAGTATCCTATTCCGCTTGAAAACAACAAAGCACTTGTCGAGGATGAACTTGTTGAGCTATCAGCCGAAACGACTACTTGCTCCAAGCCAGATGCACACGAAGAGTATTCGCAGGCCTTGGAGAAGATCGAAGAATTGACTAAGCAGCTCCAAGGAACCCGAACATGTATAGGGGTAGCAGATCACCTAAAGTATGCTGCTGAGGCGTGTGTAAAAATTTTTGATCTACAAAAGGAAGTACAAGACTTCAAAGAACAACTCAAAGACCATAAGCTCATTGCAGATATCCACAGGTAGGACATCGCAGAAGAGAAATCAGTCGAAGGTATGAGCGAAATGGTTTCAAGTTTTTTCTAAAAGATTTTGGAAATGGAGTCCATGCCATTTCAATGTGGAGTTACAGTGGCATATGGATTATTTGATGCTACCAGGCTTAATAGGTTTGGCATTCCACGACTAGCAATCAGAATGGAACAAAGAGGACTTCTGTTGTGGGACCAGTTAAGCATAGAGCAGAAAGGATGTCTATGCTGGGCCATAATCCAGGGTAAGTTCAAAGTTATTCCCTTTGGATCAGTCAAATTGTACATAGGGTCAACATTTTTGTATGCGCTGGAGTACATCCAAATTAAGGAGTACCAATTTTTGCGGCATAACGACTCGAAGCAAAAGTTTTGGAGGAAGCATGCATAGTTCAAGTTGTATTCACTAGAAGGCCGAGCAAATATCGAAGAATTTGATGATGCAGGTCTATTGTTGGATATTAACATGGCATATCCGGAGCTGTATAGTATCTACACCGCTTGGGAGAGGAATTTTTTCAGTTATTTAGCGGAGATAAAACATAATTTGCAAGACAGATTTAAATCCTGCGAATATAGAACATTTTGTACATATAATTTTTGCCCGTTTGGCACATTTGCAGCCAAAGTTTTATTTTATGTTCAAACTTTATTTGTCAAGTGTAAATATATTTAGTTCTCCTCTACTTTATTCGAACAGTTTGTACTTAGTAAAGATTCTGAAGAAGATTTTTGGTTAGTACAAGAATTGTTCGATGTCTCTCTACTTCTTGTAAGATTGTCGCCTTACGTCAACTTACCTATCGGGAGTTACACCAGAGCAAAAGAAGATGTATTGTTGCTCAAGTCAACATGAAACGACACTTGGATACAACATGAAGAGCTTAATACATGAAGGTTTTTCTTCTATATTGTGTTGTAGATTATTTGATGCCGAGTTTTGTATGTGATGATGCTTATTTTATGTCGCCGAAATATATTCTGAATCAATATTTGATTCTGAAATGTCAAATGACCATTTCCGAAACAACGAATGAAGAAATATCTCTACATCTGACCTAACGAAAATCCTCGACACGAAATTATTCTTTTCTAAGAAATAGAAAAATCTCAAAACAAAGAATATATGTTCACGAGGACGTTTCACATTTAAGGAGGGGGATATGTGATACCGCATATTTGTATGCTTAATGAAAAATGACAATTTGTGCCTTAGGAATGAGGATATGTGCTGGACAACTATATATTTTGAAGAGGTCTATACCATTGTTTCAAGTATAATTGTTAAGGTACATATTTGATGTCAAATGGTTCAAAGTTATTTGCAATGGTCCCAATGCAACTGTTAGGAAAGATGAGAGTGGTTATTTTGCCATTGACTCCACCAAGCTTTGGATAGATCAAAGCAACACATTTGTTTTTCCTCAACAATGTGAGCAGGTACATTTCTTCTATGTCTTCAAGATGTCTATGCTCTTTTGTTGTCAATCAATCGATTTTCAATGTACTGCAAAAAATGTATATTGTGTATAGTAATACGCAAGCAACTGTAAAATAGCTATGGGTACTTTTACGAGTCAACATTTATGGTAACATCTATCAATTATAGGCGGTCTTTCACCCGGATCATTCAAATCCCAGATGGTGGTATGTGATTTAAGTCTCTCCTTGAAGTAAAAGAATATTTGAAGATAGAGATGTCATGGAGGACATGGCGCTGCTAGTTGATCCACGTCATGAACAAGATCATGATGACGAATTCAATGACACAATTTCGAAGGATGATCATGTGCAAGCTTCACAAGCTAATGATGATGTTGAGCGTGATGCATAATCATCAAATGGTTCTACGACACATGACACACCTTCCCGATCTCACTCGTCATCACCATCGCCATTAGCTTTTGAAGATCAGCTTATTAATGATGAAGCTATAGAAGATTTTTGGATAGAATTAGAGATAGACTCATTTGGTTTGGCGGATTTGTCGCATGATGATACGACGAATGATAACGATGAACCACCAAATGAATGAGTGAGACAGTATGATGCATTTCAATTCATTGTAATATTAATCACATTCCTTGCAGATACAATTACACTTTATTAATTGACTAGTTGACATCGAACAAGAAGTCGATGGATGTGAGTACACAATTTGTGATCATCATTTTTTCATGATACATAAATTTCTTTATTCACGTGTGCATATGTCAACCAAAGTTGATAGAAAATGGAATTCAATGTGTTGATAGGTAACAAATTCCAAAACTGAGATCGATTTACATTCTATTTTATATCGTGGGTTACACCGCGGGGTCTTTTTTTCCTAGGTCTCGGTATTACCCTCGATTAGAAGAGTGTCATGGACTGCCTGGCCACCCAGGCCCTCTTTATAACCCTCTCTATAAATGTCTCAAAAATAAGTTCAAATTTGGTAGGCTTATACCAACGCCAACCTCGGTATACCCCTCAAGTTAGCTTCAATATTTCGATGTATGTTCCGAGGCCCTCTGGAGAATTTATAACCCTCTCTATAAATGTTTCAAAATCAAGTTTAAATTTGGTACGATTATTCCGAAGCCAAACACTAGACCCGAGCCTTGAGCATTCCACTCCACCCGCGACTCATTTTAAAAACTATCTTTCAAAGAAATGCTCAAAAAAAGCCTTGGAAATCGCCCGTCCTCTTGTAGTGGATATTCCTCTCCTCTTGATCTTATACACTCGGTGTTGTGGATATTAATACCGTGTACATAAATAAAATAGCCATAAGTAGAAAATAAGTTGCGAGGGCCGTGACATCCTGCGTGCTTAAGCACATATCCCAATGAGCCTGAAGATGAATTGTTGGATATTTATGGGTTGAATCATCATCTGAGCCTTCATCTTCTTCTCTGGTAGCATGTTCCATGGCTTCCGGCAATGAAGCATACTATTTTCAGCATTTAAGCACTCTTCGGATGCTTCGTGGCAACCCATGCTTACCCAGTGAGGAACCACATAATCACCACATGATCAGAAGTTTGGGTCGTGTTGCATTCGGATCATAAATGTTTGACCCGTTCAATATAAACCCGTACCCTTTCTCGTTTTCCCATTTTAATTTTGCTTAACAGGAGAAACGGGTCTTCTAGGAACTTTCTTGGGTTAAAGCGGGTGATGAGAGCCACTTTAACCCCTTCACAAGTGGACTTTTATTCGACTGATTGGTTGAAGAACCTATCCTGGGTTGCAGCTACTAATAACATAGGAACAACTTTAATTTTTTCTCAGGAGTCTGTTCGCCATAGATCTCGCACGCTTGTTTGTAGATCTGGAGGAACTTGATAAGATTTGTTGATCCCCATCGTATCTTGGCATTTCGAGACAAGGTGACCTCCGAACTACTTGCAAGGATACAATAGGTATGGGTTGATGTATTGGGTCCATTACTGTTGGTCCTACTTCTGCTTCTATCTGTGCGGCTGCAACTCGGGGAAAGTTTGGTAGTTGATTTCCTACTTTTCTGGGTACTAATCATCTTGATCTCAGATTGATTCGTCAGAGAAGTCCAGGGTTACTGGATATTGGTTATTGAATCTTGATGGATGCAGGGAAAGCAAACCTGGATATGTAAGATTCTGATCAGTTTTGATGGCTATTAGTGCGATTTTAGCCTCTTTCCAATGGTTTTCCCTTGATTTCTCTTTGATCATTGCTTTGATTAGCATGAGATTTTCATAGTAGATAGATCTGAGTCAGATCTTGCTATTGATCCTATCTACCAAGGTTACTCAATGACATGCAAGGTTGGATATGCGAGAGTTCTTTGCACTATACTATAGTAAAAAACTCTGATGATCGCTGGAAACTAACTTTCACCCTCTTAATTGAATTTAGATCTGGCTCTATAGAAGGTGGCGAAGGTTAACTCTCATAGATCTAAAATTTATTGATGTCTGATGATCTTTTTGGGCACTTTTTAGCTTACAAACTTATCAATACTTAATACTAACTCTCGCAAACTTGATCACTAATGAAAAAAGTCTTTCTGAACTTATTGGACCTTGCAACGAGAGTTACTTGTGCGGGGGTTCTCTTTTTTGGATGATTTTCTACTTTTTTTAGCACTTGGAACCACTTTACAGCTTACTGGACCAAGATGAAATCTTGCAGACTTGTGTGTGAGCTTATCTCAGTGAAATTTAGCTACAAGAGGTCCGGCGAGAGTTAGTTGCACACAGACTTGAAAAAATATTGTCTGCAAGGGTTTTGGCTTCATTTTGGCTCTTTTTGGGACTTGGGAACTCTTGTAGAGGGTCTTAAACTGTAAAGTACTCTCACTGACTCGTTTGTGAGATCTAGCTATAGGAAGTCTGGCGAAGTTTAATGAGAAGTTTTTTGATTTTAGAAGGGTGTAGCAATAGGTTGTGAGTAGCCCTTTGCCTATCAAAAAGGGGCTAGAACCACAAGGATAGGATTTCTAACTATGATTAGTTGCTTACTTAGTTGCCTTCTAATAGAAACTAACACTAACCCACTCTAACTCTACCACGAACTAACATTAATCACAAATAGCACTCCTGATGGTGGTGAAAGGAGGTTTGAATCTTGAAGGCGCTCTGTTATGCCTACCTTTTCTAACTGCTCATGAGGTGAGTCAACTTTGACTATCAATCGTATTTATGTTTTCTAAAAGATGAATGTTATATGTATGCTTTTGTTACTTCAAATTTTAATATTGATGTATCGCCTAATCCTAAAGAATTGCTTTTACTGATGTTAATCTGAAAAATATTCCTGAAGGCAAAGAATTTAAAAGATTTAAGACAAAATATCATGATGTATTTTTTGAGCTGTTGTTTGAGAGTTGTATGTCCTTTTCAACAATGCTCATGAATCACTTTTCCCTTGCAGGATGAGCCCAAAAGAAGACAATGAGATTGCTAGACCACTATAGGAGTATTGTTGCATTGGCCATATTTGACCCAACAAATCCCCTTTGGGGGGCTCATGTTATTAGTCGGCAAGAAAGATAGTGGTCTATGTGTCAACTATAAAAACTTAATAAAATGACCATCAAGAATCGTTGTTCCTTACAAACAACGAACCATCCTATTTGGACAATTTGGAAGATTAGGATGGAGTCATTGTTAGTCTCTTCAAATTGTGATGGACATTATGATATGCTTGGAGTGGAGTGGAGCACTAGCCTCGACAAATAGAAAAGTGAACCAAGTTTGACAAGATGGCAAAACTTGCTCGACACATCATCTAGATGAATGTGTTTAATGAGCTCCTCAAGGAGGTCAAAAGAGTCAATATAGCAAATGAGACTTGGGACATATTTCAAGGGATATATGAAGCCAATAATATCTCAAGGATGTTGACATTAAGGAATCAAGTTAACGAAAGCTATCAATTCGAAGATGAGTTAATCAACGCCTTTGATGGTTAGGCATCCAATGGAGAGCTTGAAGACATTGGAACTACAATCAAGGAAGGAAAACTTGTTCAAATTCTCCCCGATGGATATGGAAGAGGCCATGAATACTTTTCTTGAAGTACTGCAATCCAAAAATAACTTACTACCTTGGAGAATCAACTTGCCAACATGAATACAAGATTAGAAATTATCTTCCAACATCAAGGAAGATGATGAGAACTTTTTACTATAGATATAAGTTCCTAGGGCAAGATAATAGGGAGTTAGAATCAGAGGTTCAGATCCAATAAGCAAGTAGTAGAAAAAAACAAATCAAAGGTGAATTTCTTTTAGTAGAAAAGGTTTGGTCATTTTACAAGTGAATGTTTTAAGAGGAAGATGACTTTAATAAAAGGTCGGTAGCCAAGGTAACTTTACATTTGATAAGGTTGATGAGAGTTCCCTTATGATATCTTCAAATATTATGTGTTATCTAATGGATCATGGGATTCAAGGTGGACAGGTAGGTCCTTTTGCTAAACACAATTAGTATAAAAACATAATATTATGAAACATAGTAGGATTTATAAGCTAGAAGCTTCTATTTATAAGCGTGGAGAAGTTAAGAATGTTATGCAAATTGTGTCTTTGATTGAGTTGTGGCACAAGAGATTGGGACATCCAATTTAGATGCTTACATAATTTGGTCAATTATAATCTAACCGGTCTACCTCTTGATTTTTTTACATTATACAACACATGTTCACTTTTCTAGGAAAATAGTGTTTTACAACACATCTTTACTACAAAAAAATATACAACACATTTGATACATTGATTATTAATGACAATAGTTGGCATACATGGATATACTTACTTAAGAGCATGGAACAAGTGAAGGAGACATTCTTCAAGTTTAAATCTATGATGGAGAACCAACTCAACATCAAGATCAAAATATTGAGATTAAGCAATGAGTAAATTTCTAAAGACTCTATCAAAATTTGTGACAGCACATGGTATTCAAAGCCAAATTTCTTGCCCAAAGACTCCTCAACAAAATGAAATGGACAAGAGATCAAATAGAAGTTTTCGAGTGTTCTAAAGGTCCCACTTTAGGTGGATGAGACAATCAATTACAGTTAACTTCATTTCATATAGGCCACCATTTGCTCCACTTGATGGTAAGTTATCTTATGCAATTCTTTACGGTAAATACCTCAAAGTGTTTTCATACAAAAAGCTTGTTTGCCTTAAAACAAAAGAACACTTGTATGGTCTCAAGCAAGTCCCAAGATATTTGAATGCTAGATTCAAAATTTCTAGCTTGGGCTTTAGTTCATTGTGAGTGAGCATAATGCATTTTCTTAACATCACATTTTTGATTGATGAATTTAACATCAAATTTTTATACTATATGTTGATGACACTATTCAAGAAAGATAGTCATGGAAAAGTTGTAAAGATCAAGCTAGCACTTAGCCAAGTGTTTGAAATAAAGCTTGGTTTATGAGATAGTAGGCAAGGTATAAGAGATAGAGAAGCAACCTCTTAAGACACTACTCTCTATAAAAGCTAATGAGCAGGCTCATATAGTTAACAACTAATGGATTCATGAAAGATGTACATAATTTTTTTGAATTTACTTTTGGCCTTTAATTTGTTAGACAAAAGTTGCCTCAATCACATCTACGTCAATTAAAAGAGCATTCCTTAGTGTAATACACCAAGATTTCTAGTATATGTAGCGAGCAATTAGTAATGCAACTCCTCGTAATATAGCTAACAATCCTTGCAATGCTCCTTTTGATCCTCAATTATTTGCATCTACACGATTCATAGAAAGATACTTAAATGATCTCAAAAGCTCCAAGAACAAAGGATTCCAGGCAAGCTATGATCATCATCCAAGTGACTATAGCCATCACATAAGAATTCAAACCTTCAGCACATAAGAATGTATAAGATCTAAACCACAACGAGTTTGAAGGATATGCCAAGCCTCAAATTTTGCATTAGGGTAGAATAATAGTTCAGGTTGTTTGATCTACAATGCCCTCAGAAGTTATTATTTCTTGTTGCAGTTATCCAAAGAAGGAATAATAACTTCTGAGATTTCGGCACATAGAAAGACATCTAGATCTGAAGCACATAGATAGACAAGAATATGTATTATGTTGAAGCTCAAGTGAATTAAGATATAATTCTACAAGAGAGAAGAAATTCAGAAAGGTATCGTAAGTATATTTCAGGGAATTTGTCATATTTAATATCAAGTAGCTTTATGTATGCATTGTAGATCAAGTAGCTTCATGTGGGATCGTCATGAAAATTTCACCTTCCATGCAGCCCTTAATTCCAAGAAAAAAAAGAAATTGAGCAGCATGTTAATGCTCAAAAAGGTAATAAAATAGAATGTTATGAGCTCTTCAGAGAGAATCATCATATAGATAAATATATGCCTTGTACAAGCACAGAACTTATCCAGGTGAATGGAAAGAATCCCGCTCATTTTCTATGATTGTATCAGTTTTGTACTGTACTGATCAATAGTATATCGAACTAATATATCCTGCGAATTAGGAGCGTCTTAGAAAACGAGATATGCCGATATAAACTAATCTATAAATGGGTATTTATGTGGTCCGGACACAGCCGCTAGAGATATTTTTAGGACAGCTAGCTATATAAGAGATCCAAGAGCCACCATCTTGGCTGAAAAAAGTCTGTTAATAGACTAGACTGGCTGTCACTGAGTGGTAATGCGGTGTCTATGAACGGCCGCAGGGTTATTCAGCACTTTATCCACGTATTCTTTCCTGTACCACGATCCAGCAATGAGAGCAACGTAAAAGAGCTTGCTTTTTTTCGTGGTAGTCGAAAACTTTATGAATGTTAAGATAATTTGCGAATGTTACCCAATGCTGAGGCTGGCTTTCTTACCTTGCAGCACTTTCACTCTCCGCTCCATGCTGGGTCCTGTATGGAACGTCTGTGTACAAGAGAAGTGCCTGTACCCAAGTATGCAGGCTTTAGAGTGTAACACTAGCACTGCAATCAACAAGATTCTGAAATCGTTATGATGGGAAAAAGTTTCATACATGGTTGCATTACCTTGATATAATTGTTCTCATCAATCGTAAACCTGTGAAACATTCCTGGAGGAAGAACAATCATATCACCCTTAGTTACGCGGAAACGAATCCATTTACCGTCATAATCTCGAATGTCCCAGTAGCCTGCAAACGCAAGATCAACCCATTACGGCTAAACTGTTCTTGCAATCACTGAATTTGACTGAAAACACAGACAAAACAACATATTCTAATTTTTAAGCTAATATTCGTTAATGGCCTCTTCTGACCGTTGCCATCAAGTATCAACCGTATTTCCTCTTGAGAATGCATATGTTCTTCGAAAAATCCTTTCACTTTTTCTTCGAAATCTTCCATCTCTTTGGGGCAAACAGTCACGACCTCCTAGTGCCACACATCATTGAGAATATTAGCTTCTCCCTCCTATTTATGGCCCATGATTTAATATTGCGATTCCTGTAACAAGCTCAAGCTGATAGAAACTCTAGAGTCCAAACCAACTGAATCAATTTAGGCGAGGACAATACCGAGTATTTGTACCCACGATCCATCTTGATTGTTTCTAGCAAAGTGTTCTTTTCCCATTCGTCTACATCAAGCTTCCATGTCAGCACTCCCAGCTCTGACAGTCAAAACTTGCATAGTTAGTAAATTCAGCTTGAATTTGCTCCTTTCATATCTTCTCCAATATCTCCAATAGGTACAAGTAAAACTAATCTCAGTAGTTGCTTGTTGAGTGTGAGTACCGTGGATGTATTCCTGTGGCACTGGACGATTGGGACTAAACTTGTGCGTAAGCCGGTGATCCTCATCGTTTGCATTGTACTCCCAAGCTTCCAACTCTTTCTACATTCAGTGAAAACCATATAATTAGAACGTCTTAACTAGCAAAAGCTTTTGTAACTGAAATGTCATAACTGATCAACCATTCAGTATCAGTCCATTTATAGGTTGCTGCGTCTATGTTAGAACAATGCTGGCAAGACTATGTGAAGTTATGAAGGAAAGAAAGCGATGTGTACTGCTTGCATGGGCTTTGGATCAAACCATCTTTCGACTCAAAAACATGTTCTCACCAATTCCGAAAGAAAAACTTTCTCTGACAAGCTAATATATAGAAATGCCAACGAATGCAAGAGAAAGTAATTAGAGTAAGTGACGGATCGTGGAACAGCAAGTTGAATTAAACTCACACTCTGGCCAGTCTATGTTCAATAATTATCCCACACTACTAAGCAATGACCACCCAGGTGCCCGTACACACTCCCAAATAGCTACGAAATATACAATTACTTACAACCAACTATCAACACATAGCATTGACGAAAACTCCTGCTGCGAACGAGCATCACAAAAACAAGTGTGTAAACACGCACCTGAACGTGAATCTGGGCAATATCCATGCTGAAATTGAATATACTGAGATAAGACCGACCAAAAAACACTATGCAGCAGAAGCCCAAAATGCTGTTAGAGCTAGTGAGTGCCAATGTAGGCTTTATACAGGAACAATGCATCAGAATTGTCCTGGTATCGGTGGTGCAGAGAGCAGCAGTGCAGTGGTGGCGTTGGAGACAGGAAACTTCTCCCGATCAGTGGGCGGCGTAGTAGTTTTTTGAGCAATAGCAGCGGACTAGCTAGCAGTATCTTTAGCTATAGAGCAATAGTGTGGTAGTTTCTCCACCGTCAGTGATATGTATGCGAGCACGAGAGCAAAAGCAACCAAAAGATCGAGAGATCGAGAGAGAGATTTCCCAGATTTCGAAGTAGCGTAATAGATCGAGAAGGTCAGAGCCGCGTGTAGGGATGAAGGGTTAAGGGTGAAGGAGAGGTGGCGGTGGCACTGCAGCCTAAGTCTTCTCGGAGAGAACCAACACCCAACCTTTATATGTGCATGGCAAGACTACCGCAGGTGGCAACAATGACTATAAAGATTATGAACAGAGATTTTGGGTATTTACTTATAGTTGGTATTACGCCTAAAGTGTACTCCCTCTTGGGAGTCTATGTTTTACTTGTGTACTCTATGTAGAAGAACATTCTCCAATGATGGAGTTTGTCAAAAATGAATACACATTAGAGGCCCTCTTTTTCATGTACTCTCAATCTGATTATACATCTAATTTCATTCCAACAAAACCATCACATGGTATATTAAAAAATGATGTTTGAAGAGTCTTAGGGTTTAAGCTTTTGTTGCTTATAAAAACGTTTCAAACTAACCTTATAAAAAACTCACAAGATCATTACAAAATCGGTAAAAGGTTAAAATAAAATTTTAAAACCTAAGGTTCAAATAAAACCTTAAAACCTAAGATTTCATATGACCATATGAATAACTTGTAAATCTAAAATGAAGAGGTGAAAAATGAATTTCAACAATTAGGTTGTTTGTATTATTTGTTGGTTTTTCGCAAGCACTATTGTTCATGTTTAAGTATGACGATGGATTGGATCATTAGCTATTTTCCAATAGGTGTAGTTAATAGATAAGTGAAGATTTGTTGTATGGTACTGATTATTGCAGATCATAAATGTCTTTTGGCAGTCAATCTTGGATATTATTCAATCTAATATAAAGAAGATAAGTGCATTCTAGTCTTGCATATAGATTTTGAATCTTTTCATTCATGGCATGCGAAGGCTCTGAAGTTTCCCCTTGTTTGAACTCTCCTAGAGGCTCTTTTTTAACTACTCCTTTACAAATAACTCCTGAAGAGCTTTCTATAAGACCTCCATTTGAGTTAGATCTGACTATGGTGGGTCCTACAAGAGTTCTTATGAAAATATGGTAGCTGATCCATCAGTTTAAGTGATTTTGACCTCTGTTTTTGTTAATTTTTATGAGTTCTTCCAGTCTGATCTGTATAGTCCAAGGGTATTTGTTGAAAAATGGTGTTCTGCTATCTTGTTGGAGCTTGGATGTAATGTCTCTAATGTCGTAGAGAGTTGCTAGGATGTCCCATGCATTCTTAGCTGTCTGAGCAGCACATATGTGGCTGATCTGAGTGTCCTTGATGTTGAGGGTGATCATGGCAAATGCTTTGCCATCTCTCAGTTTCCACTTGGTGATGACGGTTGCATCACCTTCTGGTTTGAGTTCTGTGCCATCAACAATGTCCCACAGATCTTTGGCTAGAAGTATAACCTTCACCTTGAATTTCTAGAGATGGTAGTTATCTCCATCGAGTTTGTCAATGAGAGATGAACTGGATGCCGGATCCATTATGGTTGAACAAGATCATTGGTAGAAACAATGACTGTCGGAAAACTGTTGGCTGCGCGTTTGCTAGAAAGACGTCTTGATAGAAACAAGACCGATAATCCGTTGTAAAAATGTAGATTACTAAAATGTCTGTTCTGATACCATGTCGTATAATGGTGGTTGTGGGTGAGCGGAGGCTAAGTTGCTCAGAGCGTAGGCTTGTGGGAACGGAAATGCAACATTTAGCAGCAAAAATATTCAAGTAGAAGAATTCATATAGTCAATGAACGATGCAATAGTGAGACAAAAATTACACTCTAATAAATATCAACAGTGAGTACAATGGCTTGAAGTAATAACTTCAACTTGTTGAGGGTGATATCGCTGGCTACAAATGACTTTGATTCAAAGAGAAATTCCAAAAATTAACACTTCCATAGCTTGATTCAGCTAATATAGAGATTTACAAGAGAGAAAATATCCTACAAGCCTTTAAGGTTATTTATGCCAGTCTTTACATTTGTACAGAATTGGTAACCGCCAACCGCCTTTGGGATATTTGTTTGTCCAGCTGTTTTAAGGTTACTCATAAGTTGGCGAAGTCGGTCAAAAAAATGCGAAAAACTAAAAAAGCCAAAAAAGGCGTAGGTGCCTAAAAATGATTTCTAAGGTATTTTAGCCACTTGGCCATTGTGTTGCATTTTTCAGTAAAGAGCGAAAAAGACAAAGGTGCTTTGAAAACTGATTTCCAAGGTATTATGGCCACTTGGCTAGTGTGTCGCATTTTTCGCTAAGGAGCGAAATAGACGAAAAAGATGAAGGTGCCTTAAAATAATTTCTAAGGCATAGAAAATCTCAAAGGGAACAAATATGAAGGCCTAAAAATATGTTGTCGGCCTTCGGTTTTTCAGGATGCTCATTACTTGAATGATTCGTTTTAAGGCTGAGCATAAGAAATCTAACAGGCCGGCCCTCTAGTATCTTGAGATTGTTGGTCATGTCATGATTTAATTCCATGTCAAGGCCAGTTTGTGACTAATAACCTTGAGAGGACCCAGACACTCTAATTGAGACATATGGAGTATTGCATGTTTCTGTGATGGATATAGACATGAGGACTACATGAAGAGATGAGACCTATTTATAGTTGACCCGCATGGGGGCTGCATGGTTTCATGCACATGACTCTACTCTCTATATAGTGAGGTAGGGATTCCCCCATCGATATATTGGAGTTTAGGTTACCAGTTTCTCTCTTTTCTTCTTGCTTCACATGACATGGCTTGGGGGCTAGATCTAGGTTTTGATCTAGGATTGGTTGGGTGGTTTGGCTCCATTGTCTCTCTTATTGTGTTCTCCTATCCTCATCTTAGGGTCAATCCTTTAGGATCTTTACATTGGTATCAGAGCCCGGCTAAGATGCGGTCTTGGATAGGATGGAAGCAAGCTCTACATCGATTTGGAAGTTGAAGTGCTTGGATTTACATCCCGACTGGAGTGCTGTTTTTTCTCAAGGGAATTATGGAGTTGGATTCACAAAGTCTGGATAAGTAGCATACTTTTCGAAATTATGGTAGAGTGCTCTTCTACAAGGTTAATTTTGATTGAAAGATGTGGAGGATTTGTGTGAATTCACTAGTAATTTCCAACTTTTTAGAGGAAACTTTCAAATGGTGTAGAAGGATATGTTATGTGAGATTTCGTTGCTTGGATCAAGGTGGGATTCTGCTTGGATACATATGTTTATCCATACTTTTCCAAATCCTGACATCTTGTTTAGATTCATAGTAAAATTATCAATAAATTTGATTCTTTCCAGTTTCTATGGACTGTAGACAATATTGGTTAGGATGCTGGTGGCTGCAGATTGAGGATTAGTAGGTTTATCTAAGTAGATCCTCCAGTGAATTTGCATGCTTAGGAACATAGATTGGAAGAACTGGGGGCAATTTTTTTTTTATTTTTGATGCGATGAGGAAGCATTTCTTCAAAGAGATGGTGGCTACTGTTTGGGTTCGGGATTCCCTTCAACCTATTAGGGTTTGGTGTTCAAGTTTTTGCATGGCCTTGGAAGTAGATACTTTTAGGCATGTTGGTCTGGCCTTTTTGAAGGGAAGTGACCGGCAGTTTTGACTCTCATGCAGGGGTTTCAAATTTGGCAATTTTGGGAATTGCATGGTTATGCTTGTTACGTGCCGGATGTCAAGGCATTTCAAGGTTTTAGACATGGAGTAACTTTAAGTTGGTTTAGAGGGGAATTCTTTTAATTCCTTAAAATCAACCCGGTAAATTTAAGTTACTAGCACACGCTTACAGAAATTTGATTTCTCGTTGTTCAGTTGTCAATTTAAGAAAACCTTGTAATGATGTAAGTATTGATAGTTACATGGACTTTGTTTTGTACATCGGCAGATACACGTAAGCCCAGATTTATGGAACTTTGGTACTATTGGATCTTTGGTGAAGCTCTAATAATCGGTTTTTGGAATGAATCTTTTTAAGCCAAAGAATAGTATGGTTCTCAGGCATATACTCTGTATAGGAATTCGATTGCTTGGTATTATGCATTTTAAACCATTTAACTCTGGAGTATTGATACTCCCAGTACATGGAGTTAAATTGTGTTTTGTTTTCTCCTTTTCAAGTCGGTGGAACACCAATCAATTGGTTTTGGGTTCTTGATGATTTTAATCATTAAGATTGAACGGGCCAAAAGCTTTTGAGATACTTGTTAAAGTAATTACTGGAATAAAATGGATAATATTTGGAGGCAATTCTTTATTCCACAATTTTTTTTGTGAATACAAAAAAAGAAGTACCCGAATCCAAATTTCATGAAATTTCCATTAATTACAGACAACTTTAACGGAGTAATTCTTAAGCCAGTTCAATAAAAAAGAAAAACAATCCAATTTTATTTGAAATTGGTAATTGATAGGAACTGATCAAAAGAAAAAAAAAATTGATTTCATTTCCAATTAAATACTATGGTGAATTATATTCTATAGATTAGACTATACTAGTAGATGATTTTTGGTTTATCAGTTATTCAGCCCAAGTATAGGATAGAGATGAAATTGTTTCAGACTTTTTTACTACAATAATTTTGTTACGTCTTCTTAGTACCTAAGCTGAATACAAATTTTCAGGAAACTGAAAATTCTAAGGAGGGAAGAAGAGTGGATATCAATGGTAGTAAGTGTGAGCAGGAAATGTACTTCGCAACTAGGATTTTAATAGTCACAGTAAATAATATACCGGATATCAATTTCCTTGATGGAATTCATTTAGTTGAATTCATAACTTATATCTTTGTAACCATTGAGTTATCTACGGTTTTGGTTGTCAGTTGTGATGTTAGAAGTAGAATGTGACACATGGATTACATTGGATCTGTTAGTTGATAGAAGCTTGTCCCTAGATTTGATGCATCAATAAAGCTTATCACTAACCTGGAAGGATCAGAATGTAATGTAGATCGTGTTAATTCTTCTGTTTAAATCACAAGATCATGTGTTTTATTGTGGTATTCATCTGATAGGCATGCCAGTCATCCAAAAAAATGGGTTCTCCAGTATATGGGAACAAGAGATAATATCTTATAGTGATTATAGGACAACTAGATGATCAGTGGATCTCTAGAATATCAGATGAGGCAGTTAAGTATTTTCTGGAAGGAAAAACTGATGGTATGGGACATCAGTAATTTTGGAAAGGAAATTCTATGACTTTAAATATCTGATAATCCAGGGTGTTTTTTAGTACCTAGTCACGATATGAGAAAAATAAAACCATTTGATCAAATGTGGGGTATTTTGGAAAATTTTGAGGTTTAATCTAGATCCCAATGTGGTTCTCATTAATTACAAAATCAGAGGCCCTCAAATCTATTTCTCGCTTTCTTAATTAATCCTTTACTTCTTAGTAATTTCTCGAATATAGACATCACACTAGTTTATATAAATTCTTTCCAGCATGAAGTTATTCTTCTGAAAGAATGTTATGTCATATAAATTACTACTTGTGGGAATTCACTCCGGTTGAAAATATTTGAAGGAAAATTCTTGTTTGTAATAGAGTGAATCCGTTATTTGAATGCACTTATTACTGACTTTTCTTGGATTTAGATATTTTCATATATCATCTTTCGAGTTAACTTTTATTGAAATTTATAATTTTTTTAGAAGAAGGGGTGAAGTGGTGGAATAAAATTCTATTTGGAAATCTACAGGTTGCATAGTTTCGAAAGAGAACCAACTGTGGTATAGAAATGAGATTTGGTCTGAAAGTAATTTCGGATAGATTCAGAGTAAGATACCTAATTGGAACTTTTTGAAAAAGAAGAATTCTCTAGGGATTATGTGGACAATCTAGAACTAGAACAAGTTTGATATTTGAACTATTATCTACAAGTAGTATAGTGAAAGGTCAAAGGTTACTAATTCCATGTTGGAATAGAAGTAAGTTTGATCAGAATTTAAGTCTGAGAGTTCTGTATTGGATCAACCTAATCTTAGATTTAGTACTAGGATCAGTGAGGGGTTGATTCATGAGAAATAGTAAATCTTTTGTAGCTGAGTTATAAGATCTTAGTGAGATATGTGAGTAACATATGTGGGTTCTAGAGGAATCTGCCAGATAAAAATGTGTTTATGTACTGGGTCATAGTGAGATTATTCACATATGTGCATGATTAATCTTGTATGAATCTACTGTGTATTCCTGGTTACTAGAGTTATTTGGTGCACATAACCTAGTCGGTAAACATAGACATATGATCAAGATTGTGTTGAAAAATACTCGTAGAGTTAACAAATCTTTGTATAGAAGATTTATGGATTAACTTATACATGATTTGGATAAGGATCTAGATGGGGTGTTATGCTAGTAAAATTAAGATCTACACCTAGACATTTGAGATTTCTGAATCATTGGCAATTAACTTGAGTAGTTGATTACTCCAGGATAAGAATTCATCAAAAACTGATAGTTTTGTTTTATATTGCTTGTAAGACGCATGATTAGTGAATCATTTGGATTCATCAGTTAAAATTATGTGCATTGGATACACAATATTCTTGGGATAGAGTATTCCTTAGTTAAGGAATAAACTCAGCTCATTAGTGATTTTATCCCAGAGCGCTCAATTGATAACAAATCATAATGAATCTAAGAATAATAACTGAATTGATATTCTGCAGAACTGTGGGTATCTAGATTTGATTTTAGATTGTAATCTAAAGTTTTTTGCAGTTGAAGATGATTGTCATTCTAGTATGCGTTCAGTCTTTAATTACCAGTGGTTTATAGAACTTGAATCATGCACTTCAGTTAAAGAATCATGTTTGAAAAATATTCCTAAATCTAGTATTTTCTTAGTGGAAAGATTTTGGAATGATTCTTACTTTTCTTGAGTTATGTTGGACATATACCCCATTATCCTGTAAATGATTAAGTATGATTTTGGATTCTAGAAAATTATGATTGACGAATCATATGAATCTAAATATTTATGATTGACGGATCATAAATAGATACTTAATTATTGTCAGAGGATTATACGAAATTGAAATCATTCTTAAGGGTGATGATTAAAATTGAGTAAGAATTCGAATCAATGTTTTGAATCTCTCTACTCTAGTATTTTTTTGAAAACCTATGAATCTCACAGACATTATTTTATTTATCTAGTGGGTGCTATATTTTGCTACAGTTTATGGTCTGCGGATGCTTGAGTACAGTTCTTCATTTGATTGGATCTCCACTCATCCTAGGAGACAGACAAGTCTATTAAGATGAATGAATGCTATTTTCTTGTATTTGGTGCTAGAAATAGGAGCATTTGACTCAAAAGAGTATCTGAAATGCTCAGAGTTGATTCTATATATTAATGATTCTCCTAGAGATTCTAGTTGAATGAATTATCATATCTTAGAATTAGATTCTAAGGATAGTCATACTTGGAAGTTTTTTATGAATTATATGTCAAAGTTTGTGGATAATTTCAGACTGTAATTATTATTATTATTTTAAACTTTAGATCTCCTAAGTTAGGGAATATTTCATTGAGATGTTACTAACTTGTGTTGAGTGTAACCCTGTTGAGAAAATATATCTCTTAATGTATTTTTCCAAACCATAGTTTGTACTGCAAAACAGAAATCAACAGTTCAAAATAGTTTTTCTCTAAGTACTTGTTTGAAATGAAATTCAGATTAAGGATAATGATTTTTTCGGTTAATACTAAAAGTTAAAGGAACTGTATTTCTTTCATGTTTTGAGGAGCTTCCAAGGATAGAAGCAGTTTCAGGAGGGAATAATGTCATGGCCATATTCGGTTAAGGACCTAGAATAGTCCTAGGTAGATCAGCCCTCCGGTATTCGAGATTGTTGGTCATGCCATGATTTAATTTCATGTCAAGGCAAGTTTGTGAGTAATAACTTTGAGAGGACCCAGACACTCTAATTGAGAAAATAATGAGACTTGAGAAAAAAAAAAAAAGAGCTTGAGAAAGAGAGAGCTTAAGATTTTGTGTGTGTGTGTGTGTGTGTGTGTGTGTGAGAGAGAGAGAGAGAGAGAGAGAGAGAGAGAGAGATATGGCAGCTTAACAAATGGAAAGAAACAAAGAGAGCTTGAGAAAGAGAGAGCTTAAAAAAGATAAAACTTCAAATGTTGTGTGTGTGTGTGTGCATGTGTGTGTGTGTGTGTGTGTGTGTGTGTGTGTGAGAGAGAGAGAGAGAGAGAGAGAGAGAGAGAGAGAGAGAGAGAGAGAGAGAGAAAGATATATATATATATATATATATATATATATGAAAGCTTAGTCCCTAATACATTGTCAAGGACCCGTGCGCCCAGCCAAGCTCGTGGCTCGAAGTGGTCGATCTCCGGGGGGTCCCAGTTGTTGGAATTCGATGCTCAGCCTCAAATCCATTCATTAATGAGCATCCTGGAAGCTATCCTAAATCCATAAAAAGAAGGCTCAAATATTGGGCAGAAGATCAAAAAATTTAGAATTGAATTTTCCAAAAAATTTTGAACCGGATCGACTCGAAAAATCCGTAATTTTTTGAGTCAATGTACATTTTTTGATACATTGTAAATTTTGATATAGTCGGTTAGAAATCTGATCTGCATTAACAGTCTGCCTACTTTGTAATTCAAAAGCAGTTGCAATAAATGAGGCAGATAGGATTTAATGCTAGTTAGATATTTAGCAAGTAGAAGATATTTTGTAACAAACAAATAAACTATGGATATGAAGTTAGCTAAGACTTAATCTTCGTCAAAAAACTTGTTCTGATTTTTTGAATTTCTATAGCCAGCGTTTATCACGCTTAACCAGCTGAAGTTATTACTTCAAGCAATTGTACTCATTTGTTAATATCAATCAAAGTGCCATTTTAGTCCTACTACTGTATCATTTCATTGTTCATCTGTGAATCATTCATTTTGAATGATCTGCTGCTAACTGTGGCGCTTCCGATCCTACACCAAGCTCGCTCATCAGCTTCTACTCATTTTCACTGATTTTTGACATGGTATCAGAACGAGCATTTTAGTATTTTTTTTTTATTGTAAATTATTAGTCGTATTTCTATCAAGACAACGTTTTAGCAAGCGCATAGTCACAAGTATTCTGAAATCGTTGTTACTACCAAAGATCTCGCTCAACCATAATGGATCTGTCTTCTCTTATCGAGAGACTCGATGGAGAGAACTATCATCTCTAGAAGTTCAAAATGAAAGTCATGTTATTAGCCAAGGAACTACGGGACATTGTTGATGGCATAGAAGTCAAGCCAGAAGGTGATGCATCCATTATCACCAAATGGAAACTGAGAGATGGCAAGGCATTTGCCATGATCACTCTCAATATCATGGATACACAGATAATTCACATACGTAATGCTCAAACAGCATGGGACATCCTAGCATCCCTACATGATATCAGGGATGTTTATACTTCCAAGTTACATTTGGCAAAGAAATTTTTCAACCTAAAGATGTGAGAAGTAGAAAGTGTTACAAGTCATATCAACACTTTCAAAAATTTTATGGAGCAAATGGCTCCGATTGGCTCAATTATTGAAGATTCTGGTGCTATTATGAATCTACTATCGAGTCTACCTAAAGCCTATGAAATTGGATCATGATAATTTTGACCCAGGAGCAAATCACTCTATCAAGAGCGAAATCAAAAAATCTACATCCTCCTCAGGCTCAGGGTCAGATCCTCAAGCTCTATATTCAAAAAATCAAAAGTTTAGATCCAATAAGAAGAGCAATATGCAACCATGGTCAAATTTTGGATCTAGGTCAAATTTTGACTCAGGGTCAAATTTGACCCCTTCATCTTTCGAACCAAAGTAGAAACTATTTTGCAGATACTGCAAGAAAACTGGACATGAAATCAAGGACTGCAAAACTTTGAATTATAACAATGAGAAGAATTGATAATGAAAGATCATTGAGGACTTTTTAATCCTGCATTCTATGCCATTATTTGTTTTACTATCCCAGCCTTGATCCATGAGATCTGACAAAGTCTCATCTGATAAATCCTTGCAAACAAATAAAGTTGGTGTCCTACGAACATCAGCACTCGAGAAAAAATCAACAAATGTATGCAATGAGATAAACGAACTTAGGTGAACAATTTTCGAGCCTGTGCTTATCTTCATAGCATTTTTAATATCAATGAGTAGCTTGCATCTCAAGGATTCAGAAACAATGCTGTCTAGAGTAGGCCACTCATCACTTTGAAAACTAGGCAATGGAATTGCTGCGAGCTTGCCAAACCTCCATCTGTCTGTGGCGTATATAAAGATTGATAAAAATAGATACCACAATCTGCAAGTTCCTTTGGACTTCTTCCTCTGTATTGTAGCTTTCCAACATCAGAGTGAATCACGTCTAATATTCCTGCAAGTGATTGTGCGAGCTCCCATTCACTTATGCGTGATGGATATAAATCTGAAAGAAAAAAACAATGTTGAAGCATTTAAATCATAATCTGAAGAGCATCAATAAAGGAAATCACCTATGATTGTTGTAGAGTGCATATGTTTTGATATACTTACAATTACATTTTTTATGATCATGAGGATTGATATCATGTACTTTGATTTCTGAATGCATATATACATGTTGCACTAAGACTTCTGATATCGATTGACCTCCCGGGGTAGTCTTAAACTCCAAAATTTTTGCTTTCCAATAAGATTTGTAAGTCATTTTTGCTCCTTTCTTTTGTCGAAAATTGCCCTTTGATGATGGATGCAGCAATACCCATGAGTTCTTCGTATCTTTTGTTGGCTTCCAGTTATCAGCTTCATCTTTCTCATTGTAAAGAATCACATAATCGATTGTAGATTTGGGTCTCCTCGCCATTGCTATTTTCAAAGCTTGGGCGCCAAAAATCTCTCTGATATGTTACTTAATTTTAATTTTTCGTATCACATTTAATCTAATGTGAATGCCAACATAGTCACAGTTACTGCGTATACCATATTTTATGTAACTGTACATACTATATTTCTATAACTGTAACTAGTATAGTTAGAGAATTATATTATACTAACCAGCATAGTAAAGTAAATTTAACTTGAGATATTGACGTCGGGGAGATTAGCATGTGTCGGGTAGGAAGAAGAAACCAATGGGATACATCCATGCTGCCCGAACACAAATTTCAAAGTTTTCTATATTGCATTTTTATTTTTTAGTTAATTTGAACTATGTTACGTAGATTTCAAATTTATGCATTTTGATTGGGCCTGGTGACGGTCGAAACTAAAGAAAAATAAATAAAAGTATCTTTACAAAGGGTCTTTTTGATATTGAGAACTCCTCTAATGGACCACATTTGGTAGAACGTATGATGTCAAATTTGTTCAACTGTAGGGGACCTTACCTCGTATGGATAATCTCTTGGGATTTTAGGATATTTTTGTTTGTCCATTGGGTACTGGTGTGTTTATTTTGTGTTGTGTATGTGTTTCTGGTGTTTTTGGATTTTTGTGTTTTTTTGGGGTTTTTTTTTTTTTTTTTTGGTGTGGTTTGATTTTTGGTGTTTTTGGTGTTTTTTGGATTTGTTAAGGGTTTGTAAGTAAGGCAAGGGGAGACTTAGTATGAAAAGAGCTTCGTAATGGTATGGGTTTTATTTTTTTTGGATATTTTTGTGGTGTCAGATGCAAAAATGTGGGATGCAAATGGAATGCAATGTTGGATTCAAGTTGTTGGATGTAGTGTTGGAATGCAACGTCATATGCAAAAATGTGGGATGCAACTGGAATGCAATGTCAGATTCAAGTTGTTGGATGTACATCAGGTTTAAGATCGTCAGATGCAAGATCATTTATGCTGCATCTTCATTATAGTGTAGGTGTAGTGTATTGTGGTGGTAATGGAGTGCGGGTGCAATGGCAATGTGATGTTATGGCATTGGGATGCAGTGCAAGGTGGAATGCGGTGCAAGGACGGTCGAATGCAGTGCAAGGTCGGGATGTTGTGCAAGGGCAGTCGGAGAGCAGTGTTAGGGCGGTCGGAATGCGGTCTGTTTGTGGTGGGATGCGGTCGCTACGGTTCAAGGGTGGGTGTAGTTGGGGTGTGGTCTGTTGCGGGTGTAATTCGGTGGGAGTGCAGTCGTAATGTGGAGCGAGTGTGGTCGTAATGTGACGTTTTCGGTTGAATGCGGCCTGAGTGCAGTCGTAAGGTGGTGCGAGTGCGGTCGTGATGTTTACTATTGAATGCGGCCTGAGTGCAGTCGTAAGGTGGTGCGAGTGCGGTCGTGATGTTTACAGTTGAATGCAGCCCAAGTGCATTCATAAGGTGGTGCGAGTGCGGTCGTGATGTTTGCGGTTGAATGCGGCCTGAGTGCAGTTGTAAGGCTATGCAAGTGCAATCGTGTTGTTTGCGGTTGATTGCGGCCTGAGTGCAGTCGTAAGGCTATGCGAGTGGTCGTCAAGTTTGCAATTGAATGTGGCCCGAGTGCAGCCATAAGGTGGTGCGAGTGTGGTCATGATGTTTGCGGTTGAATGTAGCTTGAGTGTAGTCGTAAGGTTGTGCGAGTGTGGTCATGATGTTTGCAGTTGAATGCGGCCTGAGTGTAGTCGTAAGGCTATGCGAGTGTTGTCGTGATGTTTGCGGTTGAATGCGGCCTGAGTGAAGTCGTAAGGCTGTACGAGTACGGTCGTGATGTTTGTGGTTGAATGTGGCCTGAGTGTGGTCATGATGTTTTCGGTTGAATGTGGCCTGAGTGCAGTTGTAAGGCTATGTGAGTGTAGTCTGTTGCGGTGTGATGCGGTGTGATGCGGTGGGAGTGTAGTCATAAGGTGGTGCGAGTGTGGTCGTGATGTTTGCGGTTGAATGCAGCTTGAGTGCAGTCGTACGGTTGTGCGAGTGTTGTCGTGATGTTTACGATTGAATGCGGCCTGAGTGCAGTCGTAAGGCCGTGCAATTGTGGTCGTGATGTTTGCAGTTGAATGCGGCCTGAGTGCAGTCGTAAAGCTGTGCGAGTGTGGTCATGATGTTTGTGGTTGAATGTGGCCTGAGTGCAGTCGTAAGGCTATGCGAGTGCGGTCTTTTGCAGTGCGATGCAGTGGGAGTGCAGTCGTAAGGTGGTGCGAGTGTGGTCTGATGTTTGCGGTTGAATGTGGCCTGTTGTGATTCAAGGCGGATGCAGTGAGAAGGTGGTCTGTGTGTGGATGAATGCAGTTTATATGCGATGTGGTTTGTTTGCGACTGCAGATGAATGCGGTCTGTTTGCGATTAAAGGGTAGATGTGGCCTATTTGCGGTGGAATGCGATAGTTGGAGGCTCGTTGCAGTTGCTATGGTTTATGGTGGTGCAGTTGGCAGTTTGTGTGGATCGTCAGATATGACTCCGAACAGCGTCTGATTTAGATCGTCGATTCAAGCTATTGGATGTACCATCGATTCAAAAAATATAAATGGGATGCAGATGGGTGTCGGATGAAAACAGGTGTAGAGGCATCAGAGGCAAACAGACTCAAAGGGCATTAGATGCACATGGAGATAGAGGGACTAGGATGCAAACAACATGCAAACAAAGTCAGAGGGCATTAGATGCAAATAGAGATAGAGGGAGTTAGATGCAAACAAAATGTGATGTCGCTTGGGGGACAAGGTAGTTCGGTCGAAATGGCAATCAGGGATGTCGCTTGAAAGTTTTGTGATTTGGCCTAGATTTGGTCCGTTTGAGATGGTGGGGGACCCCTTTGGTTGAGATTTGATAGAATCTCTTTGGTTGAGATTTGATACAGTCTCTTTGGTTGAGATTTGAACAGTGGGCTCCAGTTAAGAGGTTGACAGTGGCCGTCGGTTGAGATTTAACATTGGCCGTCTATTGAGATTTGACATTGGCTGTCAGTTGAGATTTAACATTGGCCGTCGGTTGAGATTTAACACTGGCTGTCGGTTGAGATTTGACACTGACCGTCGGTTGAGATTTAACTCTGGCTGTCGGTTGAGATTTAACACTGGCCATCAATTAAGATTTGAAGGGAATTGAGCATGAAGGGCGGCTGAAGCAGTGTGGGGCTTTAGGGGGTGAGCGTGGAGGTCTGTCTGGAAGGAATACAGGGTAACAGTTGAATGCGGTCGGTTGGGATGGAATGCAGTTGCCACGGGTGTATGCGGTCGGTTGGGATGGAATGCGGTCGCAATGGGTGTATGTGGTCGGTTGGGATGGGATGCGGTCACAACGGGTGAATGCAGATGGTTGCGATGGAATGCGGTCGCGACGGATGGAGGTGGAAGGTGATCCGTTTGCGATGGAATGCGGTCTGATGTGATTCAATGACGGATGGAGGTGGAAGGTGATCTGTTTGTGATGGAATGCGGCTGTTGCGGTTCAATGGTGGATGGAGGTGGAAGGTGGTCTAGTTGCGATGGTGAGGAACCCCGTCAATTGAGACGTGATAGAATCTCTTGGGTTGAGATTTGAACGAGCGCTCCGATTGAGAACTGAGCAATGGGCTCTGGTTGAGATTTAACAGAGTGCATTGGTTGAGATTTGACATAGTGTGTCAGTTGAGATTTAGTAGATCACTCTGGTTGAGAGTTGATACAGGTGCTTCAGTTGAGATTTCACTGAGGGACTCCGGTTGAGAATGGAAAAGTGAGGGGATGGGAGGAGCATGAGCTTGTGTTGAAGGAAATCTAGCTCTGTTACTGCATTTGCTAACAATGAGACAACCAACAGATTTGTGAGTGTATTAGTCAGTGGATATGGGCAATGATGTAGCCATATATGTGGCTCTGTCCAGTTTGTAGAAACTCGGATGTGGCGAGAGATTGGGAGTTTGTTTGCATGGATCTGAGAGTGGACAATGTTGCAGTTCTTTGGGATGTAGAATGCATTGGAGTTCAAGTGGCAACGGTGTCAAATGTTGACAGATCCCCTATTCCAGAGGAACTGTTGGTTATTTCTTTGCTTCTTCTTCATAACTGTTTCTTGTTTGTTACCAGGCTCGTTTGGGCATTACTTGGCTATTTTCTTAATTGTTATAATGCCCTAGCCAGGCAAAAACTGACTAAATCTCTTTGTAGTATAATGTCCCGCTTGTCAGAGTACAACTCAAAGTCGTTCTCTCTTGAAAACACTCACATTCAAACAGAGATGCAAGCCATGAGCATTCATTTATAGATCAGCATGTAGCCCAAATGAACATTCAATTGATTCTACAACTACCTACTCTAAAAACAAACTGAGGCAGATCCTACACTTTACTAAAATTGAGCTACACTTGCATTAATCCACAAAGCTAAAACAAGAACTAATCTACAGCATTTTAGAAGTCCAAGAATCAAGAAACCAACCAGTGTTTTGATTCTTGGACATCCCAAGAACATCAAAAACTAGAATGCTGGAGGATATGCAAATTTTATATCACATTCTAGCCTATTTAGTTTACTTGAATGCTGGTTCCTACATTAATCCACAAACAAGAAAAAAAAACTAATCCACTCTAGGAAAGCAACAAATCTAAATGCTTCTGTTGCATGTAAATGATTTTGTGAATGAATTTTTGGATTCATTATTTCAAGTTTAATTTTATTTCATTTAAGTTTTTTCGAGACTTGTTTTATGTAAAAGTGAAGTTAGTAAATTCAAGATCATAAAGATTGTAAGTAACCCTCCCTTGAGGTTCACAAGTAGTGATCTGACTGAAAGCGAAACATCCAAACACTCTGATATGGTTGAGTAATGGCTTCGATCTTGTCCACACCTGATAAAGTGTCAGGCCATTTAGGGCCTCTGAAATAGATCGATTTTGAAGGTAGGCTGTTGTAGTAACAACTTCTGCCCAGAACTTCTTTGGAAGAGATGCATAGGCCAGCATGCTCCTTGCACTTTCAATGAGTCACTGAGTCTTCCATTTAGCTACACCATTTAACTGAGGTGAGCTTGTTGTAAAATGTTGTTGTATTCCGGTTGCCTTGTAGAAGTCTTTGAGTTTGTTGGAGATAAATACTCCCTCTGCATTTGAGTGTAAAAGCTTTGATTTTTCTCTGGGGCGATTTTTCTAATGATGCCTTGAACTGTATGAAGAACTTGAGAGTATTGGATTTGTTCTTCAAGAAATATGTTACAGTCCTTTAAGAGAAGTCATCAATAACAGTCAACAAATAGATAGCTCATCTTGTGGAACTAGTCTACATAGGACCACAAATATCCATGTGTACAAGATCTAGCAAATTTTTAGAAGTACATTCTGGATCTGAAATGATTGAACTTCTAACATGCTTGCTGGAAATACAACCTTTACATGGAGTATCAGATTTGCTAATGAAGGGTAAATTGTGTACTAAGTTTTGTTTTAACATTTGTTGATTACAACCAGAATTTAAATGGCCTAATCTGTGACATATCATTTGAATCATAAGTAGTTGTAAAATGAGCTTGACTACTTGTAGAATAGGAGTGATTGAGTTTGTGCAAATTGCCACATCTTCTACTAAAAGCAAAAAAAAATCCTAGATTCGTCAAGAATAGTGCAGCCTTGTCTATCGAATCCGACCCTCTGACCTGCATCTGTGATTTCGCTAATTGAGAGCAGGTTTTTGGTCAGATTTGGAATGTGAAGGACATTCGACAAAAACATTACATCACCTTTCTGGAATTTGATTCTGGCTGTTCCTTCACACGCAATGGAATGAGTTGAGTTGTGTCCAAGTTACACAACTCTAGAATGGATGTATGACTTGTAGTCATGGAACCAGTCTTGATCGTGAGTCATGTGTTGTGTTGCACCTGAGTCCAAATACCAGGAATCGATATCCTGTTGCTCTTCGACTTTGGTCAAAAATGTAGTTTCATCTTTCTCTTCATGCTAGAGCGAGTAACTGGTTGAGGCAGCATTTGCTTGTTGTTGGGACTGCATCTTCTTTTCATTGTTGTACTTGAGTATTCTGCAATTCTTGATGAGATGGCCAATCCTCTTACAATATTTGTAGAACAGGTTCTGCTTTGGCTGGAATGATGAAGAAGAATTCAAATTTCACTCGAGCCAGTATTTGACCCTAAGTTAAAATGCAACCTAGACTACAAGGATGTTTCACTTAATCTCAAGAGAAGTTTACAAATTGCCTCAAAACATGTAAAACCATGATTTTTCACACTATGAGTAACAAACTCATTCTTGCTCTTACTAGATCCAAGAGCATACATTTGATGAGACTACCACTTTCTTTCAAAATGATTTGGAAACATATCTAAGCCATCAATGACAAGAAATATGTCCATATAATAGGCATCATACAAAACTAGTATTGCCTTACTTGAACTTTGAGATGTAGAAATCTCAATAAACCAAGATGGTATATCAAATAATGGAAGAGAAGCAAAAGTGAATGTTGGAGTAGATACCACCTGAAACTTGCCCCTCTTTGCCATGAAAAGTGAGCCACATAGACTCGGCCTTGACTCTTGAATATCTCCATAAAACCATGTGTTGAGAAGCCTCCTCCTCAAGCCTTGGCAAATTTCCATCATACACTTGGATTTTTGGTAGATTTGAAAATCCTACCATCATCCTCTAGATTGAGATTAGATCCTCCTTATTTCTTACTTTCAAATGAATGTTGACAAAGCATATGGCTCTAAAGATCCCCAAAGTATCGACTATTGCAATCTTCATATCAAGCACCTTTGATAGGAGATACTTCCAATTGAAGTCTTTAAGTAATAAGTCACATGAAATAATAACTCTCCATGTGTTTTTGCCAAAGCACCATCTTCATGAGCCTTACCATCTTGGAACACAGGTTGAGGTAGATTACTTGCCTTCTCCTCCTTGAGATGATCCAAGCTCCTCCTGGCCACACGTCCACAAGGATTAACATCAATCTTGAAATATTACCACATCTAGTCCCACTTGCTACCACATCACCATCCCTCTTAAACTCTTTCTTCTTGTAACAATTAGAAGCAAAATACCCATTCTTACCACAAAAGTAGCACTTCTTGTTGGATTTGCAACTTGTTTGTGATGACTCCTCATTCTTGAACTTTGACTTATATTTTTTTCTAAAAGAAGAGGAGGAGGAAGAGTGATCATCATGATCCGAGTTACCACCTTTGGACTATTTGCCTTTGGATTTGTCTTTTGTGAAGAAAGCCTCTTCACCTCTGTTATATACCTATGTAACTAGCAGTACTTCAGTGACCCCTATGTGTCCATTTAGTGTTGGGGGCTAAATGGCAAGTTACCCTTCGATAAGGGGTACCCTTGCGATTAAGGGTAGGTGCCTTTGGATAAGAGCAGACAAGTAACTATACCTTGGTCGGAGGTATGGAATCAAGTTACCCTTGAATAAGGGATACCCTGAGGATTAAGGGTATGTGCCTTTATATTAAGGTACTGGTGTCCTTGGATAAGGACAGGTAGGTGTCTATGCCTTGGTCAGAGGTATGGAACCTAGTGAGGTGTTAGAAAATCATTAGCATGGGTGTTTGGCTATTTTTTTAAACCTTGGGCCTCAACCTTGAACCATATCACTTTATTGGTCTTGGACCAAAGTATACAAGCACAACTTGGGCAATGGGACCTAGTAGGAGGGCGCCCTTCCAAAGGGTCCAACTCCCATACGAAAAGCATTGAAAGAGTCATAGGTTATGGAAGAAGTCTCTTGACCTTTCGTAAGCCTATAAAGGTTCTTTAACTCCTCTAGGCCTCTCTCTTTCTCATTGGTTGTGCATGGAACTCCATAGTGTATTGGAGGGTGCCAATTGCCATCTATATGAGAGGAGGAGGGCACCCATGAGGAGGAGGAGAGATCTCTCTTGTTTGCTATGCTTATGCTCTAGTGTGGCTACTAGTGTATAGAGTGTTTTCTTGAGTGTAGTATGCTTAGGGTTTGGATCTTGCTTATGGTATGAGACAAAGTAGGGTTTGGATCTTGAGTATGCTATGGTGTGTGGTGGTATGCTTGTGGTTAGTTATTGGTTAGCAAGGAGGTGCTAGATTAGCCTAGATGCAGGATTGCATGTGCTAGCTAGCTATGGTTGGGTGGTGAATACTTGAGGCCACTTGTTATCTACCTTCGTGATTAAGATTAGGGACACAGGTGAAGGAGAGATCCATGGAGGCTTGAAGATCCTTACTTGCAGGTGGAGACATCTTAGCTTGGGTAGTGCACCTTTTAATGATCCATTATTGAGAGAGAAACAACACCTTCTGATCCATTACAAGACATCTTTTTCACTTTTCATGGCTTCCATAGGTTCCTTCCTATTAATGTCAAGTGAGAGATTGAACACCTCCAATTATGACATTTGGAAGGTGAGGATGGACTCCATTTTGGTGCCCCAAGATGTGATGGAGATTGTGCTAGGACTTGAGGAGGAGTCTTAAGAGCTCCAAGAGGTCCAAAAGTACAAGAAAAGGGCTAGGATGTCCCTACATATCATAAAGATGAATGTTTCCAATATGAGACTTGGTGTGAGACCTATCTCACTAGCTCTACCAATCTCTCTCAAACTAGATCAAACTCTCATCCCAAGATAGAGCATGGACAAAGTTTGGGTCAACTTGACTCAAGCACTCAAAATCACTCAAAAACATTCACAAATGACTCAAATACAATTGGATTGCATGAAACTATGTGGCTATGACCTCAAAAAATTGTCTAGATCTCAAATAGACAAGATTGACAAGCTTTCCCTTGAGATTTTGGATCAAAAAGCAAGAAGTGAGACTAAATTGATGTGTCTACATAGGTTAGGTGCCCTACCTACATCACTTTGAGGGATCCACCTTGGAGAAACACCAACCATTCAAATTTTGGTAGATGCAAGTACACTCAAAAAGTCTTGATTTCAAGGCAAATTTTCACATCCAATTGACATATGCATGGATATCTTAGGCTAGCTCTGATACCATGTTGAAATTCACACATGTGGGAGTGCCACAAAGTGTGTTATTGATCTCCTAAGACTTTGTGATTGCACATAGATCACACATAGATTGAACATCAAGATCTATTGCATAAATCTAAGGCAAGAGCACTTTCTACCATGCATAAATCATCAAGACAAGTACATTCACAAGTGTGGATACTTGTACAATTGAAATATAAGTCTGGAAATGCCCTTCTCTCAGGTAGAGAGAAAATCCATGTGAGAAAACTCGACTAGAGAGAGAAACTCAAAGGAGGTGGGGTCCGACAATAAATTGCTTTGTTTTGCGTGGCACTGCCACGCATGGCAGTACCACACAATTTGTTTTTAAATAGAATTTTAAAAAATGAGCACCAAAGTGATTGTCATGGTTGAGCCACGCGTGGAAGTGCCATGCATGACTGTTATTTAACCAACTTTCACTAGAAGTGTAATTTTGGAGATTTGCCACACGTGGCAAATTTCCAGAGAATTCCAAAGTTGGATTAATTTGAATAAGACTTCTTTTGAGATTTTGAATAAGTGTTGACTAATAATAAAATGATAATTATGTGATCATGATTTTGAACTAAAAATTAAATGATCATTATGTCAAATTATTATGCTTTGACGAAATCGTTATGTTCCAAAAATTTGTTGATGAAAAAAAAGCAATGTTATATACATTTGTGTGGTAGCAAAGATGAATGAATAATTGAACACTATGAAAAAGTGTATCATTATTTCTCATATTATAATGTGAATATATGATGACTATGTGAATATATAATTTGCATGATTGTGCATGACTATGTGAATATATAATTCGCATGATTGTGCATACTGGATTGTGATGAATTGCAATGTCAACATTGTGGACTGAGCAAACAAGCAAAGAAAGAATATCGAAACCAAAAAGTATATATCTACAATTTTTTTTCTTATTTGAAAAGAAAAGTTATTTCGACCAAAGTGAAGATATGAAGATATTGTTTGAATATATAGATTTTCAGTATAGTAAGGATGTTTCAAAAGAATATTACTTTTTAAGCATATATAAGTGATCAACGTATATTCACTAATTGTTTTATTTGGTCAATCAATTTTTGCTAGATCTTTAGTAAGATATAGATTGTAGTTAAAGCATTTGATTTAAAATGAATCAAAAGTGATTGCTAGATAGAACTAAAGATGAACTTGAAAAATACAAAAATCTATTATAAAGATGCAATAATTATACAAACTATTAATTTATCACGTCAATGGTTGTGATATATATATATATATATATATATATATATATTATTAATCATAACAAGATTCAAATTCATCAGCCAGTACATCTTGCAACTCATCTCCGCTTAGATGAATTTCATTATCAGTACTATAGTAATCGGACTCTCTCAATATTGTCATTTGTGTCAGAATCATTCGATTCATTTATAGTATATTCTATAATATTTAAAAAACTTGGAGATATTTTTATGTCCTCATCAACGTCCATGTTTGTGTTGTCAATATTCAAGTCTTCCATTTCATTCTCAATGTATGCATTTTCAAATACATGTCTTGCGTGTGGCTAACTTGAACAACGTACTACCACTTGTTGTTTAGTCGATCTGGTTGAAAAAATACCTGCACATTTAACAATGTTAAGTTAAAAAGTTTGTTCAAACAATGTCATGGAATTGCAATGAAATAGTGTATCTTACTGATTATGATTGAGAAAAAATGGATGTCAAACTCATGTGACACACCTGTTCACAATGACAAGGCAACACCAATGTGTTTGAAAAATCCATGCTTAATGTCTTGGTTGAATCGATAGCAAAAAATCCACTACAATCTCTTTTCACGGTTGCATTTGACCCTTGATAATTGATTTTGAACCATTTCACATCAAACAAAAACTATTTACCATTTTCACCAAAACACACTTCATATATATCTTGAATAATTCCTACATACTCAAGCTCTCCAGAGATTGAACTTTGGTCTCGTGCACTACTTGGACTTTCTTGATTGAAAGATGCCTCACTTGATTGACTTCAAGGAATCCAACACCTTCTTTTTGCTCTTTCTTGAGATTTTAGACTTGTTTTCTCTCCAAAAATATAGATTGGTGAGTTTTTTGGGTTTTTTGGTTGGTTGGTTTGGGTTTCAATCCCTTAGAAGCTGTTCAAGGCCTCCTCTACCCTCTCAGACCTCCTCCCCTAGCTGTGAACAGTCTAAACACAAAAAAAATATAGAAAACTAACTCTAAACTCCCAAAAATCTACCTAAAACTACTCTAAAAAGCAAGAAATAGCTAAAATACAACTATACTAGTTTGTGAAAACCTATCCCCGGCAACGGCGCCACTGTAGGGTCTTCGATCCGATGTAGTAGTACAGCTCCTGCCTGTCAACAAACGTTAGTTCACTGGATAGACACCTAACTATGCATAGATGCTACTTTTAGTTAGTTTCCTACTTTTTATCTAACTCTACCACCACTAACACTACTTCCACTAACTCTACTCCCCTAACATACCTTCATCATAATTGTAGGTGATAGGAAAGGGAAGATTAGAAGAGATTGAGAGAAGAGAAGAGAGAAAGAGAGAGAGAGAGGGTGAGAGTGGAGGTTAGCTCAAATGCTTCTTATGCTTGCTAATGGAGAAACATTAACTATGACAACCAATCAACAAGAAAAATAGGAAGCAATGGAAACACAATCAAAAGCATTAGCAAGTAGTGAATAGCAAATGAGGATGCTTCTCTCCAAAAAGTGGTAGAGTTTCCTCCTCCTCATTAAGCATGGAAACAAAGTATAAATTGTGCCTTTTTATAAAATGGAGAAGGCCCTTGCCCCAAAATCCTATTGGCTAATATTTATATTGATCCTATTCATTCATCTTGGACCCAACTTGATCCAAAGGTCCACAAAAAGTACATTGGAAATCACAAGATTCATGTGAGTCCAAAGTTGGACCCAAGTCTAAGAAAAGTAAACTCTAAGTTTGAAATTGACTTTGGGCCTTAAGTTTTATTTTAATTACAAAGGCCCAAGTCTATTTTATTTTATTTACAACTTAAGCTTGCGTGCTCATTGGGCCATGGGCTTATACGCGCAGGATGCCATGCTCTCGCAACACATTTTATTGGTCGATTTTATTTATTTACAATTCGTCGGGAATAAATCAAACATTCGAGATTTTTTTTTCAAAAGAATTCAAGAATGTTTGCAAAGAAGAGAATCTCGCTTCTTGAATTTTAATTATGAAAACCTACTGGAAAACTCTCTTCCTGAAGCTTCTGCTGTAGCTGAATTAGGTTCTAAAGTTGTTAATCCAATTCCAAAGCCTGATCCGAATCCAGTTCCAAAGCTGATTATGGATGGCCTGGCTCCTCGCTTTACTTCAATCTCGAAGATCAAATATGATTATTTTAAAGGAACATCTTCATATCATGCTGACATTCACATTTCACAGTTCGAGTCAATTGCTAACTCGAATAACCAAGGTGCTGATGCAGACAAGTTGCGAATTTTTCCAGGTTTTCTGAGAAAGCAAGCCACACATATGGTACAGTCAAGTTGAACCAAGATGTGTTGCCACCTGAGTACTACTGAAAGATGCATTTTTAAACCATTTTCGAGAAATTGGTTATTCGTCCAAAATCCTTGGACGACTTAATAATGTACAGAAGAAAGAAAAATAATTGCTTCGAAGGTATACATGAAAAGTAGAGAATCTAATTGGAAAACTAACGGGTGTGTACCCTGTCACAATGCAGATCGAGTGTTTTTTGGCAGGTTTACCATCGAAAATTGACCGATACTGTAGACAAGGAGATATGACATCTTTAACAGTAGTCATAGTAAGTGCTGAGAATTATGAGACTTCCAAGTTAGCACGTAAAAGATGTTCTACCAAACGTACGCAAAAATATAAGCATGACTCTAGTGACAGTGAACATGAATCTAAATCTAAATCTAGTTTAAGTTTTTCCAATTCTGATTGTGATTCTAGTGACTCGTCAGACACAAAAGCCAATGATACCGATCGAAGAAAGAAACAAAAGTCTAAATGAAAAGAAGATGGTAAAAACCATGAGGATAAGTCTTCAACTTCTAAAGTTGAAAAGCTTTGGAAAAGTGACATGGTTGACCTTAATAAGAAATTTAACGATCTAAAAGTTCAGATTTCATAAATTGCAAACAAGAGACTGAAAGCTTCTTCTTTGAACTCGGCACTTTGGTGTACAAAGTGTGGTACATCTAGACATTCTAAAGAAGAGTGTAGATATGTGAAGGTGAAATATGTCAAAGATCCTTCTCAAAAAGTCTTTTTATATATCAAGATGATGCAACTGCCAATTATGTTCAAGGTACTGTAGTACCATTCCAACAAGGCAAACCAAAGTTTGCACCAAAGAGACACAACCCACCAGAATTTTTTGGTCCTTCTAGTTTGAATAAACCTGTTTCGGGAAACTGTTACAATTGTGGTGAACCTGGACACTTTTCGCTGGATTGACCGTGGCCGCGAAAACCGATCGGATTTATTTCTTTGTATTCAAACTATAAGGAGCCAGGCCACAACTATTCGGACTGTCCACAACCGTTGAAGCTGCGTCCAAAGTACCAATATATTGCTACTACTGCTGCTACTGCTGATACGAAACTAAAATCTTATAACCCTCTAGAGAATTTATAACCCTCTCTGTATTCCTCTCTATAAATGTTTCAAAATCAAGTTTAAATTTGGTAGGATTATTCCGAGGCCAAACACTAGACCCGAGGCTTGAGCATTCCGCTCCCCCCGCAACTCATTTTAAATAATATTTTTCAAAGAAATGCTCAAAAGAAGCCTTGGAAATCGCCCATCCTCTTGTAGTGGATATTCCTCTCCTCTTGATCTTATACACTTGGTGTTGTGGGTATTAATACCGTGTACATAAATAAAATAGCCAGAAGTAGAAAATAAGTTGCGAGGGCCGTGACATCTTGCGTGCATAAGCACATAGCCCAATGAGCCTGAAGATGAATCATTGGATATTTATGGGTTGAATCATCATCTGAGCCTTCATCTTCTTCTCTGGTAGCATGTTCCATGGCTTCCGGCAATGAAGCATACTATTTTCAGCATTTAAGCACTCTTCGGATGCTTCGTGGCAACCCATGCTTACCCAGTGAGGAACCACATAATCACCACATGATCAGGAGTTTGGGTCGTGTTGCATTCGGATCATAAATGTTTGACCCATTCAATATAAACTCGTACCCTTTCTCATTTTCTCATTTTAATTTTGCTTAACAGGAGAAACGTGTCTTCTAGGAACTTTCTTGGGTTAAAGCGGGTGATGAGAGCCACTTTAACCCCTTCACAAGTGGACTTTTATTCGACTGATTGGTTGAAGAACCTATCCTGGGTTGCAGCTACTAATAACATAGCGAACAACTTTAATTTTTTCTCAGGAGTCTGTTCGCCATAGATCTCACACGCTTGTTTGTAGATCTGGAGGAACTTGATAAGATTTGTTGATCCCCATCGTATCTTGGCATTTCGAGACAAGGTGACCTCCGAACTACTTGCAAGGATACAATATGTATCGGTAGATGTATTGGGTCCATTACTGTTGGTCCTACTTCTGCTTCAATCTGTGCGGCTGCAACTCGGGGAAAGTTTGGTACTTGATTTCCTACTTTTCTGGGTACTAATCATCTTGATCTCAGATTGATTCGTCAGAGAAGTCCAGGGTTACTGGATATTGGTTATTGGATCTTGATGGATGCAGGGAAAGCAAACCTAGATATGTAAGATTTTGATCAGTTTTGATGGCTATTAGTGCGATTTTAGCTTCTTTTCAATGGTTTTCCATTGATTTCTCTTTGATCATTGCTTTGATTAGCATGAGATTTTCATAGTAGATAGGTCTGAGTCAGATCTTCCTATTGATCCTATCTACCAAGGTTACTCAATGACATGCAAGGTTGGATATGCGAGAGTTCTTTGCACTATATTATAGTAAAAAACTCTGATGATCGCTGGAAACTAACTTTCACCCTCTTAATTGAATTTAGATCTGGCTCTGTAGAAGGTGGCGAAGGTTAACTCTCATAGATCTAAAATTTATTGATGTCTGATGATTTTTTTGGGCACTTTTTAGCTAACAAACTTATCAATACTTAATACTAACACTCGCAAACTTGATCACTAATGAAAAAAGTCTTTCTGAACTTATTGGACCTTGCAACGAGAGCTACTTGTGCAGGGGTTCTTTTTTTTGGATGATTTTCTACTTTTTTCAGCACTTGGAACCACTTTACAGCTTACTGGACCAAGATGAACTCTTGCAGACTTGTGTGTGAGCTTATCACAGTGAAATTTAGCTACAAGAGGTCCGACGAGAGTTAGTTGCACACAGACTTGTCTGCAAGGGTTCTGGCTTCATTTTGGCTCTTTTTGGGACTTGGGAACTCTTGTAGAGGGTCTTAAACTGTAAAGTACTCTCACTAACTCGTTTGTGAGATCTAGCTATAGGAGGTCTGGCAAAGGTTAATGAGAAGTTTTTTGATTTTAGAAGGGTGTAGCAATAGGTTGTGAGTAGCCCTTTGCCTATCAAAAAGGGGTTAGAACCACAAGGATAGGATTTCTAACTATGATTAGTTGCTTACTTAGTTGCCTTCTAATAGAAACTAACACTAACCCACTCTAACTCTACCAAGAACTAACATTAATCACAAATAGCACTCTTGATGGTGGTGAAAGGAGGTTTGAATCTTGAAGGCGTTATGTTATGCCTACCTTTTTTAACTGGTCATGAGGTGAGTCAACTTTAATTAGATTTTGACTATCAATTGTATTTATGTTTTCTAAAAGATGAATGTTATATGTATGCTTTTGTTACTCAAAATTTTAATATTGATGTATCGCCTAATCCTAAATAATTGCTTTTACTGATGTTAATCTGAAAAATATTCCTGAAGGCAAAGAATTTAAAAGATTTAAGACAAAATATCATGATGTATTTTTTGAGCTGTTGTTTGAGAGTTGTATGTCCTTTTCAACAATGCTCATGAATCACTTTTCCCTTGCAAGATGAGCCCAAAAGAAGACAATGAGATTGCTAGACCACTATAGGAGTATTGTTGCATGGGCCATATTTGACCCAATAAATCCCCTTTGGGGGGCTCATGTTATTAGTCGGCAAGAAAGATAGTGGTCTATGTGTCAGCTATAAAAACTTAATAAAATGACCACCAAGAATCGTTGTTCCTTACAAACAATGAACCATCCTATTTGGACAATTTGGAAGATTAGGATGGAATCGTTGTTAGTCTCTTCAAATTGTGATGGACATTATGATATGCTTGTAGTGGAGTGGAGCACTGGCCTCGACAAATAGAAAAGTGAACCAAGTTTGACAAGATGACAAAACTTGCTTGACACATCATCTAGATGAATGTGTTTAATGAGCTCCTCAAGGAGGTCAAAAGAGTCAATATAGCAAATGAGACTTGGGACATATTTCAAGGGATATATGAACCCAATAATATCTCAAGGATGTTGACATTAAGGAATCAAGTTAACGAAGGCTATCAATTTGAAGATGAGTTGATCAACGCCTTTGATGATCAGGCATCCAATGGAGAGCTTGAAGACATTGGAGCTACAATCAAGGAAGGAAAACTTGTTCAAATTCTCCCCGATGGATATGGAAGAGGCCATGAATACTTTTCTTGAAGTACTGCAATCCAAAAAGAACTTACTACCTTGGAGAATCAACTTGCCAACATGAATACAACATTATAAATTATCTTCCAACATCAAGGAAGATGATGAGAACTTTTTACTATAGATATAAGTTCCTAGGGTAAGATAATAGGGAGTTAGAATCAGAGGTTCAGATCCAATAAGCAAGTAGTAGAAAAAAACAAATCAAAGGTGAATTTCTTTTAGTAGAAAAGGTTTGGTCATTTTACAAGTGAATGTTTTAAGAGGAAGATGACTTTAATAAAGGTCGGTAGCCAAGGTAACTTTACATTTGATAAGGTTGATGAGAGTTCCCTTATGATATCTTCAAATATTATGTGTTATCTAATGGATCATGGGATTCAAGGTGGACAGGTAGGTCCTTTTGCTAAACACAATTAGTATAAAAACATAATATTATGAAACATAGTAGGATTTATAAGCTAGAAGCTTCTATTTATAAGCGTGGAGAAGTTAAGAATGTTATGCAAATTGTGTCTTTGATTGAGTTGTGGCACAAGAGATTGGGACATCCAATTTAGATGCTTACATAATTTGGTCAATTATAATCTAACCGGTCTACCTCTTGATTTTTTTACATTATACAACACATGTTCACTTTTCTAGGAAAATAGTGTTTTACAACACATCTTTACTACAAAAAAATATACAACACATTTGATACATTGATTATTAATGACAATAGTTGGCATACATGGATATACTTACTTAAGAGCATGGAACAAGTGAAGGAGACATTCTTCAAGTTTAAATCTATGATGGAGAACCAACTCAACATCAAGATCAAAATATTGAGATTAAGCAATATGAGTAAATTTCTAAAGACTATCAAAATTTGTGACAGCACATGGTATTCAAAGCCAAATTTCTTGCCCAAAGACTCCTCAACAAAATGAAATGGACAAGAGATCAAATAGAAGTTTTCGAGTGTTCTAAAGGTCCCACTTTAGGTGGATGAGACAATCAATTACACTTAACTTCATTTCAAATAGGCCACCATTTGCTCCACTTGATGGTAAGTTATCTTATGCAATTCTTTACGGTAAATACCTCAAAGTGTTTTCATACAAAAAGCTTGTTTACCTTAAAACAAAAGAACACTTGTATGGTCTCAAGCAAGTCCCAAGATATTTGAATGCTATATTCGAAATTTCTAGCTTGGGCTGTAGTTCATTGTGAATGAGCATAATGAATTTTCTTAGCATCACATTTTTGATTGATGAATTTAACATCAAATTTTTATACTATATGTTGATGACACTATTCAAGAAAGATAGTCATGGAAAAATTGTAAAGATCAAGCTAGCACTTAGCCAAGTGTTTGAAATAAAGCTTGGTTTATGAGATAGTAAGCGAGGTATAAGAGATAGAGAAGCAACCTCTGAAGACACTACTCTCTATAAAAGCTAATGAGCAGGCTCATATAGTTAACAACTAATGGATTCATGAAAGATGTACATGATTTTTTTGAATTTACTTTTGGCCTTTGATTTGTTAGACAAAAGTTGCCTCAATCACATCTACGTCAATTAAAAGAGCATTCCTTAGTGTAATACACCAAGATTTCTAGTATATGTAGCGAGCAATTAGTAATGCAACTCCTTGTAATATAGCTAACAATCCTTGCAATGCTCCTTTTGATCCTCAATTATTTGCATCTACACGATTCATAGAAAGATACTTAAATGATCTCAAAAGCTCCAAGAACAAAGGATTCCAGGCAAGCTATGATCATCATCGAAGTGACTATAGCCATCACCTAAGAATTCAAACCTTCAGCACATAAGAATGTATGGGATCTAAACCACAACGAGTTTGAAGGATATGCCAAGCCTCAAATTTTGCTTTAGGGTAGAATAATAGTTCAGGTTGTTTGATCTACAATGCCCTCAGAAGTTATTATTTCTTGTTGCAGTTATCCAATGAAGGAATAATAACTTCTGAGATTTTGGCACATAGAAAGACATCTAGATCTGAAGCTAATTTCCGATAGACAAGAATATGTATTATGTTGAAGCTCAAGTGAATTAAGATATAATTCTACAAGAGAGAAGAAATTCAGAAAGGTATCGTAAGTATATTTCAGGGAATTTGTCATATTTAATATCAAGTAGCTTTATGTATGCATTGTAGATCAAGTAGCTTCACGTGGGATCGTCATGAAAATTTCACCTTCCATGCAGCCCTTAATTCCAAAAAAAAAAAGAAATTGGGCAGCATGTTAATGCTCAAAAAGGTAATAAAATAGAATGTTATGAGCTCTTAAGAGACAATCATCATATAGATAAATATATGCCTTGTACAAGCACAGAACTTATCCAGGTGAATGGAAAGAATCCCGCTCATTTTCTATGATTGTATCAGTTTTGTACTGTACTGATCAATAGTATATCGAACTAATATATCATGCGAATTAGGAGCGTCTTAGAAAACGAGATACGCCGATATAAACTAATCTATAAATGGGTATTTATGTGGTCCGGACACAGCCGCTAGAGATATTTTTAAGACAGCTTGCTATATAAGAGATCCAAGAGCCACCATCTTGGCTGGAAAAAGTCTGTTAATAGACTAGACTGGCTGTCACTGAGTGGTAATGCGGTGTCTATGAACGGCCGCAGGGTTATTCAGCACTTTGTCTACGTATTCTTTCCTGTACCACGATCCAGACAATGAGAGCAACGTAAAAGAGCTTGCTTTTTTTCGTGGTAGTCGAAAACTTTATGAATGTTAAGATAATTTGCGAATGTTACCCAATGCTGAGGCTGGCTTTCTTACCTTGCAGCACTTTCACACTCCGCTCCATGCTGGGTCCTGTATGGAACGTCTGTGTACAAGAGAAGTGCCTGTACCCAAGTATGCAGGCTTTAGAGTGTAACACTAGCACTGCAATCAACAAGATTCTGAAATCGTTATGATGGGAAAAAGTTTCATACATGGTTGCATTACCTTGATATAATTGTTCTCATCAATCGTAAACCTGTGAAACATTCCTGGAGGAAGAACAATCATATCACCCTTAGTTACGCGGAAACGAATCCATTTACCGTCATAATCTCGAATGTCCCAGTAGCCTGCAAACGCAAGATCAACCCATTACGGCTAAACTGTTCTTGCAATCACTGAATTTGACTGAAAACACAGACAAAACAACATATTCTAATTTTTAAGCTAATATTCGTTAATGGCCTCTTCTGACCGTTGCCATCAAGTATCAACCGTATTTCCTCTTGAGAATGCATATGTTCTTCGAAAAATCCTTTCACTTTTTCTTCGAAATCTTCCATCTCTTTGGGGCAAACAGTCACGACCTCCTAGTGCCACACATCATTGAGAATATTAGCTTCTCCCTCCTATTTATGGCCCATGATTTAATATTGCGATTCCTGTAACAAGCTCAAGCTGATAGAAACTCTAGAGTCCAAACCAACTGAATCAATTTAGGCGAGGACAATACCGAGTATTTGTACCCACGATCCATCTTGATTGTTTCTAGCAAAGTGTTCTTTTCCCATTCGTCTACATCAAGCTTCCATGTCAGCACTCCCAGCTCTGACAGTCAAAACTTGCATAGTTAGTAAATTCAGCTTGAATTTGCTCCTTTCATATCTTCTCCAATATCTCCAATAGGTACAAGTAAAACTAATCTCAGTAGTTGCTTGTTGAGTGTGAGTACCGTGGATGTATTCCTGTGGCACTGGACGATTGGGACTAAACTTGTGCGTAAGCCGGTGATCCTCATCGTTTGCATTGTACTCCCAAGCTTCCAACTCTTTCTACATTCAGTGAAAACCATATAATCAGAACGTCTTAACTAGCAAAAGCTTTTGTAACTGAAATGTCATAACTGATCAACCATTCAGTATCAGTCCATTTATAGGTTGCTGCGTCTATGTTAGAACAATGCTGGCAAGACTATGTGAAGTTATGAAGGAAAGAAAGCGATGTGTACTGCTTGCATGGGCTTTGGATCAAACCATCTTTCGACTCAAAAACATGTTCTCACCAATTCCGAAAGAAAAACTTTCTCTGACAAGCTAATATATAGAAATGCCAACGAATGCAAGAGAAAGTAATTAGAGTAAGTGACGGATCGTGGAACAGCAAGTTGAATTAAACTCACACTCTGGCCAGTCTATGTTCAATAATTATCCCACACTACTAAGCAATGACCACCCAGGTGCCCGTACACACTCCCAAATAGCTACGAAATATACAATTACTTACAACCAACTATCAACACATAGCATTGACGAAAACTCCTGCTGCGAACGAGCATCACAAAAACAAGTGTGTAAACACGCACCTGAACGTGAATCTGGGCAATATCCATGCTGAAATTGAATATACTGAGATAAGACCGACCAAAAAACACTATGCAGCAGAAGCCCAAAATGCTGTTAGAGCTAGTGAGTGCCAATGTAGGCTTTATACAGGAACAATGCATCAGAATTGGTCCTGGTATCGGTGGTGCAGAGAGCAGCAGTGCAGTGGTGGCGTTGGAGACAGGAAACTTCTCCCGATCAGTGGGCGGCGTAGTAGTTTTTTGAGCAATAGCAGCGGACTAGCTAGCAGTATCTTTAGCTATAGAGCAATAGTGTGGTAGTTTCTCCACCGTCAGTGATATGTATGCGCGCACGAGAGCAAAAGCAACCAAAAGATCCAGAGATCGAGAGAGAGATTTCCCAGATTTCGAAGTAGCGTAATAGATCGAGAAGGTCAGAGCCGCGTGTAGGGATGAAGGGTTAAGGGTGAAGGAGAGGTGGCGGTGGCACTGCAGCCTAAGTCTTCTCGGAGAGAACCAACACCCAACCTTTATATGTGCATGGCAAGACTACCGCAGGTGGCAACAATGACTATAAAGATTATGAACAGAGATTTTGGGTATTTACTTATAGTTGGTATTACGCCTAAAGTGTACTCCCTCTTGGGAGTCTATGTTTTACTTGTGTACTCTATGTAGAAGAACATTCTCCAATGATGGAGTTTGTCAAAAATGAATACACATTAGAGGCCCTCTTTTTCATGTACTCTCAATCTGATTATACATCTAATTTCATTCCAACAAAACCATCACATGGTATATTAAAAAATGATGTTTGAAGAGTCTTAGGGTTTAAGCTTTTGTTGCTTATAAAAACGTTTCAAACTAACCTTATAAAAAACTAACCTTATAAAAAACTCACAAGATCATTACAAAATCGGTAAAAGGTTAAAATAAAATTTTAAAACCTAAGGTTCAAATAAAACCTTAAAACCTAAGATTTCATATGACCATATGAATAACTTGTAAATCTAAAATGAAGAGGTGAAAAATGAATTTCAACAATTAGGTTGTTTGTATTATTTGTTGGTTTTTCGCAAGCACTATTGTTCATGTTTAAGTATGACGATGGATTGGATCATTAGCTATTTTCCAATAGGTGTAGTTAATAGATAAGTGAAGATTTGTTGTATGGTACTGATTATTGCAGATCATAAATGTCTTTTGGCAGTCAATCTTGGATATTATTCAATCTAATATAAAGAAGATAAGTGCATTCTAGTCTTGCATATAGATTTTGAATCTTTTCATTCATGGCATGCGAAGGCTCTGAAGTTTTCCCCTTGTTTGAACTCTCCTAGAGGCTCTTTTTTAACTACTCCTTTACAAATAACTCCTGAAGAGCTTTCTATAAGACCTCCATTTGAGTTAGATTTGACTATGGTGGGTCCTACAAGAGTTCTTATAAAAATATGGTAGCTGATCCATCAGTTTAAGTGATTTTGACCTCTGTTTTGTTAATTTTTATGAGTTCTTCCAGTCTGATCTGTATAGTCCAAGGGTATTTGTTGAAAAATGGTGTTCTGCTATCTTGTTGGAGCTTGGATGTAATGTCTCTAATGTCGTAGAGAGTTGCTAGGATGTCCCATGCATTCTTAGCTGTCTGAGCAGCACATATGTGGCTGATCTGAGTGTCCTTTATGTTGAGGGTGATCATGGCAAATGCTTTGCCATCTCTCAGTTTCCACTTGGTGATGACGGTTGCATCACCTTCTGGTTTGAGTTCTGTGCCATCAACAATGTCCCACAGATCTTTGGCTAGAAGTATAACCTTCACCTTGAATTTCTAGAGATGGTAGTTATCTTCATCGAGTTTGTCAATGAGAGATGAACTGGATGCCGGATCCATTATGGTTGAACAAGATCGTTGGTAGAAACAACGACTGTCGGAAAACTGTTGGCTGCGCGTTTGCTAGAAAGACGTCTTGATAGAAACAAGACCGATAATCCGTTGTAAAAATGTAGATTACTAAAATGTCTGTTCTGATACCATGTCGTATAATGGTGGTTGTGGGCGAGCGGAGGCTAAGTTGCTCAGAGCGTAGGCTTGTGGGAACGGAAATGCAACATTTAGCAACAAAAATATTCAAGTAGAAGAATTCATATAGTCAATGAACGATGCAATAGTGAGACAAAAATTACACTCTAATAAATATCAACAGTGAGTACAATGGCTTGAAGTAATAACTTCAACTTGTTGAGGGTGATATCGCTGGCTACAAATGACTTTGATTCAAAGAGAAATTCAAAAAATTAACACTTCCATAGCTTGATTCAGCTAATATAGAGATTTACAAGAGAGAAAATATCCTACAAGCCTTTAAGGTTATTTATGCCAGTCTTTACATTTGTACAGAATTGGTAACCGCCAACCGCCTTTGGGATATTTGTTTGTCCAGCTGTTTTAAGGTTACTCATAAGTTGGCGAAGTCGGTCTAAAAAATGCGAAAAACTAAAAAACCCAAAAAAGGCGTAGGTGCCTAAAAATGATTTCTAAGGTATTTTAGCCACTTGGCCATTGTGTTGCATTTTTCAGTAAAGAGCGAAAAAGACAAAGGTGCTTTGAAAACTGATTTCCAAGGTATTATGGCCACTTGGTTAGTGTGTCGCATTTTTCGCTAAGGAGCGAAATAGACGAAAAAGATGAAGGTGCCTTAAAATAATTTCTAAGGCATAGAAAATCTCAAAGGGAACAAATGTGAAGGCCTAAAAATATGTTGTCGGCCTTCGGTTTTTCAGGATGTTCATTACTTGAATGATTCGTTTTAAGGCTGAGCATAAGAAATCTAACAGACCGGCCCTCCAGTATCTTGAGATTGTTGGTCATGTCATGATTTAATTCCATGTCAAGGCCAGTTTGTGACTAATAACCTTGAGAGGACCCAGACACTCTAATTGAGACATATGGAGTATTGCATGTTTCTGTGATGGATATAGACATGAGGACTACATGAAGAGATGAGACCTATTTATAGTTGACCTGCATGGGGGCTGCATGGTTTCATGCACATGACTCTACTCTCTATATAGTGAGGTAGGGATTCCCCCATCGATATATTGGAGTTTAGGTTACCAGTTTCTCTCTTTTCCTCTTGCTTCACATGACATGGCTTGGGGGCTAGATCTAGGTTTTGATCTAGGATTGGTTGGGTGGTTTGGCTCCATTGTCTCTCTTATTGTGTTCTCCTATCCTCATCTTAGGGTCAATCCTCTAGGATCTTTACATTGGTATCAGAGCCCGGCTAAGATGCGGTCTTGGATAGGATGGAAGCAAGCTCTACATCGATTTGGAAGTTGAAGTGCTTGGATTTACATCCCGGCTGGAGTGCTGTTTTTTCTCAAGGGAATTATGGAGTTGGATTCACAAAGTCTGGATAAGTAGCATACTTTTCGAAATTATGGTAGAGTGCTCTTCTACAAGGTTAATTTTGATTGAAAGATGTTGAGAATTTGTGTGAATTCACTAGTAATTTCCAACTTTTTAGAGGAAACTTTCAAATGGTGTAGAAGGATATGTTATGTGAGATTTCGTTGCTTGGATCAAGGTGGGATTCTGCTTGGATACATATGTTTATCCATACTTTTCCAAATCCTGACATCTTGTTTAGATTCATAGTAAAATTATCAATAAATTTGATTCTTTCCAGTTTCTATGGACTGTAGACAATATTGGTTAGGATGCTGGTGGCTGCAGATTGAGGATTAGTAGGTTTATCTAAGTAGATCCTCCAGTGAATTTGCATGCTTAGGAACATAGATTGGAAGAACTGGGGGCAAATTTTTTTTGATTTTTGATGCGATGAGGAAGCATTTCTTCAAAGAGATGGTGGCTACTGTTTGGGTTCGGGATTCCCTTCAACCTATTAGGGTTTGGTGTTCAAGTTTTTGCATGGCCTTGGAAGTAGATACTTTTAGGCATGTTGGTCTGGCCTTTTTGAAGGGAAGTGACCGGCTGTTTTGACTCTCATGCAGGGGTTTCAAATTTGGCAATTTTGGGAATTGCATGGTTATGCTTGTTACGTGCCGGATGTCAAGGCATTTCAAGGTTTTAGACATGGAGTAACTTTAAGTTGGTTTAGAGGGGAATTCTTTTAATTCCTTAAAATCAACCCGGTAAATTTAAGTTACTAGCACATGCTTACAGAAATTTGATTTCTCGTTGTTCAGTTGTCAATTTAAGAAAACCTTGTAATGATGTAAGTATTGATAGTTACATGGACTTTGTTTTGTACATCGGCAGATACACGTAAGCCCATATTTATGGAACTTTGGTACTACTGGATCTTTGGTGAAGCTCTAATAATCGGTTTTTGGAATGAATCTTTTTAAGCCAAAGAATAGTATGGTTCTCAGGCATATACCCGGTATAGGAATTCGATTGCTTGGTATTATGCATTTTAAACCATTTAACTCTGGAGTATTGATACTCCCGGTACATGGAGTTAAATTGTGTTTTGTTTTCTCCTTTTCAAGTCGGTGGAACACCAATCAATTGGTTTTGGGTTCTTGATGATTTTAATCATTAAGATTGAACGGGCCAAAAGCTTTTGAGATACTTGTTAAAGTAATTACTGGAATAAAATGGATAATATTTGGAGGCAATTCTTTATTCCACAATTTTTTTTGTGAATACAAAAAAAGAAGTACCCGAATCCAAATTTCATGAAATTTCCATTAATTACAGACAACTTTAACGGAGTAATTCTTAAGCCAGTTCAATAAAAAAGAAAAACAGTCCAATTTTATTTGAAATTGGTAATTGATAGGAACTGATCAAAAGAAAAAAAAATTGATTTCATTTCCAATTAAATACTATGGTGAATTATATTCAATAGATTAGACTATACTAGTAGATGATTTTTGGTTTATCAGTTATTCAGCCCAAGTATAGGATAGAGATGAAATTGTTTCAGACTTTTTTACTACAATAATTTTGTTACGTCTTCTTAGTACCTTAGCTGAATACAAATTTTCAGGAAACTGAAAATTCTAAGGAGAGAAGAAGAGTGGATATCAATGGTAGTAAGTGTGAGCAGGAAATGTACTTCGCAACTAGGATTTTAATAGTCACAGTAAATAATATACCGGATATCAATTTCCTTGATGGAATTCATTTAGTTGAATTCATAACTTATATCTTTGTAACCATTGAGTTATCTACGGTTTTGGTTGTCAGTTGTGATGTTAGAAGTAGAATGTGACACATGGATTACATTGGATCTGTTAGTTGATAGAAGCTTGTCCCTAGATTTGATGCATCAATAAAGCTTATCACTAACCTGGAAGGATCAGAATGTAATGTAGATCGTGTTAATTCTTCTGTTTAAATCACAAGATCAGGTGTTTTATTGTGGTATTCATCTGATAGGCATGCCAGTCATCCAAAAAAATGGGTTCTCCAGTATATGGGAACAAGAGATAATATCTTATAGTGATTATAGGACAACTAGATGATCAGTGGATCTCTAGAATATCAGATGAGACAGTTAAGTATTTTCTGGAAGGAAAAGCTGATGGTATGGGACATCAGTAATTTTGGAAAGGAAATTCTATGACTTTAAATATCTGATGATCCAGGGTGTTTTTTAGTACCTAGTCACGATATGAGAAAAATAAAACCATTTGATCAAATGTGGGGTATTTTGGAAAATTTTGAGGTTTAATCTAGATCCCAATGTGGTTCTCATTAATTACAAAATCAGAGGCCCTCAAATCTATTTCTCGCTTTCTTAATTAATCCTTTACTTCTTAGTAATTTCTCGAATATAGACATCACACTAGTTTATATGAATTCCTTTCAACATGAAGTTATTCTTCTGAAAGATTGTTATGTCATATAAATTACTACTTGTGGGAATTCACTCGGGTTGAAAATATTTGAAGGAAAAGTCTTATTTGTAATAGAGTGAATCCGTTATTTGAATGCACTTATTACTGACTTTTCTTGGATTTAGATATTTTCATATATCATCCTTCGAGTTAACTTTTATTGAAATTTATAATTTTTTTAGAAGAAGGGGTGAAGTGGTGGAATAAAATTCTATTTGGAAATCTACAGGTTGCATAGTTTCGAAAGAGAACCAACTGTGGTATAGAAATGAGATTTGGTCTGAAAGTAATTTCGGATAGATTCAGAGTAAGATACCTAATTGGAACTTTTTGAAAAAAAAGAATTCTCTAGGGATTATGTGGACAATCTAGAACTAGAACAAATTTGATATTTGAATTATTATCTACAAGTAGTAGAGTGAAAGGTCAAAGGTTACTAATTCCATGTTGGAATAGAAGTAAGTTTGATCAGAATTTAAGTCTGAGAGTTCTGTATTGGATCAACCTAATCTTAGTTTTAGTACTAGGATCAGTGAGGGGTTGATTCATGAGAAATAGTAAATCTTTTGTAGCTGAGTTATAAGATCTTAGTGAGATATGTGAGTAACATATGTGGGTTCTAGAAGAATCTGCCAGATAAAAATGTGTTTATGTACTGGGTCATAGTGAGATTATTCACATATGTGCATGATTAATCTTGTATGAATCTACTGTGTATTCCTGGTTACTAGAGTTATTTGGTGCACTCAACCTAGTCCGTAAACATAGACATATGATCAAGATTGTTTTGACAAATACTCGTAGAGTTAACAAATCTTTGTATAGAAGATTTATGGATTAACTTATACATGATTTGGATAAGGATCTAGATGGGGTGTTATGCTAGTAAAATTAAAGTCTACACCTAGACATTTGAGATTTATGAATCATTGGCAATTAACTTGAGTAGTTGATTACTCCAGGATGAAGTTAATTGGTAAAACAATCAGTGTGATAAGAATTCATCAAAAACTAATAGTTTTGTTTTATATTGCTTGTAAGACGCATGATTAGTGAATCATTTGGATTCATCAGTTAAAAGTATGTGCATTGGATATACAATATTCTTGGGATAGAGTATTCCTTAGTTAAGGAATAAACTCAGCTCATTAGCGATTTTATCCCAGAGCGCTCAATTGATAACAAATCATAATGAATCTAAGAATAATAACTGAATTGATATTTTGTAGAACTGTGGGTATCTAGATGTCATTTTAGATTGTAATCTAAAGTTTTTTGTAGTTGAAGATGATTGTCATTCTAGTATGCGTTCAGTCTTTAATTACCAGTGGTTTATAGAACTTGAATCATGCACTTCAGTTAAAGAATCATGTTTGAAAAATATTCTTAAATCTAGTATTTTCTTAGTGGAAAGATTTTGGAATGATTCTTACTTTTCCTGAGTTATGTTGGACATATACCCCATTATCCTGTAAATGATTAAGTATGATTTTGGATTCCAGAAAATTATGATTGACGAATTATACGAATCTAAATATTTATGATTGACGGATCATAAATCGATACTTAATTATTGTCAGAGGATTATACGAAATTGGGATCATTCTTAAGAGTGATGATTAAAATTGAGTAAGAATTCGAATCAATGTTTTGAATCTCTCCACTCTAGTATTTTTTTGAAAACCTATGAATCTCACAGACATTATTTTATTTATCTAGTGGGTGCTATATTTTGCTACAATTTATGGTCTGCGGATGCTTGAGTACAGTTCTTCATTTGATTGGATCTCCACTCATCCTAGGAGACAGACAAGTCTATTAAGATGAATGAATGCTATTTTCTTGTATTTGGTGCTAGAAATAGGAGCATTTGACTCAAAAGAGTATCTGAAATGCTCAGAGTTGATTCTATATATTAATGATTCTCCTAGAGATTCTAGTTGAATGAATTATCATATCTTAGAATTAGATTCTAAGGATAGTTATACTTGGAAGTTTTTTATGAATTATATGTCAGAGATTGTGGATAATTTCAGACTGTAATTATTATTATTTTTTTAAACTTTAGATCTCCTAAGTTAGGGAATATTTCACTCAGATGTTACTAACTTGTGTTGAGTGTAACCCTGTTGAGAAAATATATCTCTTAATGTATTTTTCCAAACCATAGTTTGTACTGCAAAATAGAAATCAATAGTTCAAAATAGTTTTTCTCTAAGTACTTGTTTGAAATGAAATTCAGATTAAAGATAATGATTTTTTTGGTTAAATGAACTGTATTTCTTTCATGTTTTGAGGAGCTTCCAAGGATAGAAGCAGTTTAAGGAGGGAATAATGTCATGGCCATATTCGGTTAAGGACTTAGAATAGTCCTTGGTAGATCGGCCCTCCGGTATTCGAGATTGTTGGTCACGCCATGATTTAATTTCATGTCAAGGCAAGTTTGTGAGTAATAACTTTGAGAGGACCCAGACACTCTAATTGAGAAAATAATGAGACTTGAGAAAAAAAAAAAAAAAGCTTGAGAAAGAGAGAGCTTAAGCTTTTGTGTGTATGTGTGTGTGTGTGTGTGTGAGAGAGAGAGAGAGAGAGAGAGAGAGAGAGAGAGAGAGAGAGAGAGAGAGAGAGAGAGAGAGAGAGAGAAATATATATATATATATATCTATATATATATATATATATATATATATATATATATATATGAAAGCTTAATCACTAACACATTGTCAAGGACCCGTGCGCCCACCCAAGCTCGTGGCTCGAAGTGGTCGCTCTCCAGGGGGTCCCGGTTGTTGGAATTCGATGCTCAGCCTCAAATCCATTCATTAATGAGCATTCTGAAAGCTATCCTAAATCCATAAAAAGAAGGCTAGAATATTGGGCAGAAGATCGAAAAATTTAGAATTGAATTTTCCAAAAAAATTTGAACCGGATCGATTCGAAAAATCCGTAATTTTTTGAGTCAATGTATATTTTTGAGTCAATATACATTTTTTGATACATTGTAAATTTTGATATTGTCGGTTAGAAATCTGATCTGCATTAACAGTCTGCCTACTTTGTAATTCAAAAGCAGTTGCAATAAATGGGCAGATAGGATTTAATGCTAGTTAGATATTTAGCAAGTAGAAGATATTTTGTAACAAACAAATAAACTATGGATATGAAGTTAGCTAAGACTTAATCTTCGTCAGAAAACTTGTTCTGATTTTTTGAATTTCTATAGCCAGCGTTTATCACACTTAACCAGCTGAAGTTATTACTTCAAGCAATTGTACTCATTTGTTAATATCAATCAGAGTGCCATTTTAGTCCTACTACTGTATCATTTCATTGTTCATCTGTGAATCATTCATTTTGAATGATCTGCTGCTAACTGTGGCGCTTCCGATCCTACACCAAGCTCGCTCATCAGCTTCTACTCATTTTCACTGATTTTTGACATGGTATCAGAACGAGCATTTTAGTAATTTTTTTTTATTGTAAATTATTAGTCGTATTTCTATCAAGACAACGTTTTAGCAAGCGCATAGTCACAAGTATTCTGAAATCGTTGTTACTACCAAAGATCTCGCTCAACCATAATGGATCTGTCTTCTCTTATCGAGAGACTCGATGGAGAGAACTATCATCTCTAGAAGTTCAAAATGAAAGTCATGTTATTAGCCAAGGAACTACGGGACATTGTTGATGGCATAGAAGTCAAGCCAGAAGGTGATGCATCCATTATCACCAAATGGAAACTGAGAGATGGCAAGGCATTTGCCATGATCACTCTCAATATCATGGATACACAGATAATTCACATACGTAATGCTCAAACAGCATGGGACATCCTAGCATCCCTACATGATATCAGGGATGTTTATACTTCCAAGTTACATTTGGCAAAGAAATTTTTCAACCTAAAGATGTGAGAAGTAGAAAGTGTTACAAGTCATATCAACACTTTCAAAAATTTTATGGAGCAAATGGCTCCGATTGGCTCAATTATTGAAGATTCTGGTGCTATTATGAATCTACTATCGAGTCTACCTAAAGCCTATGAAATTGGATCATGATAATTTTGACCCAGGAGCAAATCACTCTATCAAGAGCGAAATCAAAAAATCTACATCCTCCTCAGGCTCAGGGTCAGATCCTCAAGCTCTATATTCAAAAAATCAAAAGTTTAGATCCAATAAGAAGAGCAATATGCAACCATGGTCAAATTTTGGATCTAGGTCAAATTTTGACTCAGGGTCAAATTTGACCCCTTCATCTTTCGAACCAAAGTAGAAACTATTTTGCAGATACTGCAAGAAAACTGGACATGAAATCAAGGACTGCAAAACTTTGAATTATAACAATGAGAAGAATTGATAATGAAAGATCATTGAGGACTTTTTAATCCTGCATTCTATGCCATTATTTGTTTTACTATCCCAGCCTTGATCCATGAGATCTGACAAAGTCTCATCTGATAAATCCTTGCAAACAAATAAAGTTGGTGTCCTACGAACATCAGCACTCGAGAAAAAATCAACAAATGTATGCAATGAGATAAACGAACTTAGGTGAACAATTTTCGAGCCTGTGCTTATCTTCATAGCATTTTTAATATCAATGAGTAGTTTGCATCTCAAGGATTCAGAAACAATGCTGTCTAGAGTAGGCCACTCATCACTTTGAAAACTAGGCAATGGAATTGCTGCGAGCTTGCCAAACCTCCATCTGTCTGTGGCGTATATAAAGATTGATAAAAATAGATACCACAATCTGCAAGTTCCTTTGGACTTCTTCCTCTGTATTGTAGCTTTCCAACATCAGAGTGAATCACGTCTAATATTCCTGCAAGTGATTGTGCGAGCTCCCATTCACTTATGCGTGATGGATATAAATCTGAAAGAAAAAAACAATGTTGAAGCATTTAAATCATAATCTGAAGAGCATCAATAAAGGAAATCACCTATGATTGTTGTAGAGTGCATATGATTTGATATACTTACAATTACATTTTTGATGATCATGAGGATTGATATCATGTACTTTGATTTCTGAATGCATATATACATGTTGCACTAAGACTTCTGATATCGATTGACCTCCCGGGGTAGTCTTAAACTCCAAAATTTTTGATTTCCAATAAGATTTGTAAGTCATTTTTGCTCCTTTCTTTTGTCGAAAATTGCCCTTTGATGATGGATGCAACAATACCCATGAGTTATTCGTATCTTTTGTTGGCTTCCAGTTATCAGCTTCATCTTTCTCATTGTAAAAAATCACAGAATCGATTGTAGATATGAGTCTCCTCGCCATTGCTAGTTTCAAAGCTTGGGCGCCAGAAATCTCTCTGATATGTTACTTAATTTTAATTTTTCGTATCACATTTAATCTAATGTGAATGCCAACATAGTCACAGTTACTACGTATACCATATTTTATGTAACTGTACATACTATATTTCTATAACTGTAACTAGTATAGTTAGAGAATTATATTATACTAACCAGCATAGTAAAGTAAATTTAACTTGAGATATTGACGTCGGGGAGATTAGCATGTGTCGGGTAGGAAGAAGAAACCAATGGGATACATCCATGCTGCCCGAACACAAATTTCAAAGTTTTCTATATTGCATTTTTATTTTTTAGTTAATTTGAACTACGTTACGTAGATTTCAAATTTATGCATTTTGATTGGGCCTGGTGACGGTCGAAACTAAAGAAAAATAAATAAAAGTATCTTTACAAAGGGTCTTTTTGATATCGAGAACTCCTCTAATGGACCACATTTGGTAGAACGTATGATGTCAAATTTGTTCAACTGTAGGGGACCTTACCTCGTATGGATAATCTCTTGGGATTTTAGGATATTTTTGTTTGTCCATTGGGTACTGGTGTGTTTATTTTGTGTTGTGTATGTGTTTCTGGTGTTTTTGGATTTTTGTGTTTTTTTGGGGTTTTTTTTTTTTTTTTTTTTGGTGTGGTTTGATTTTTGGTGTTTTTGGTGTTTTTTGGATTTGTTAAGGGTTTGTAAGTAAGGCAAGGGGAGACTTAGTATGAAAAGAGCTTCGTAATGGTATGGGTTTTATTTTTTTTGGATATTTTTGTGGTGTCAGATGCAAAAATGTGGGATGCAAATGGAATGCAATGTTGGATTCAAGTTGTTGGATGTAGTGTTGGAATGCAACGTCATATGCAAAAATGTGGGATGCAACTGGAATGCAATGTCAGATTCAAGTTGTTGGATGTACATCAGGTTTAAGATCGTCAGATGCAAGATCATTTATGCTGCATCTTCATTATAGTGTAGGTGTAGTGTATTGTGGTGGTAATGGAGTGCGGGTGCAATGGCAATGTGATGCTATGGCATTGGGATGCAGTGCAAGGCGGAATGCGGTGCAAGGACGGTCGAATGCAGTGCAAGGTCGGGATGTTGTGCAAGGGCAGTCGGAGAGCAGTGTTAGGGCGGTCGGAATGCGGGCTGTTTGTGGTGGGATGCGGTCGCTACGGTTCAAGGGTGGGTGTAGTTGGGGTGTGGTCTGTTGCGGGTGTAATTCGGTGGGAGTGCAGTCGTAATGTGGAGCGAGTGTGGTCGTAATGTGATGTTTGCGGTTGAATGCGGCCTGAGTGCAGTCGTAAGGTGGTGCAAGTGCGGTCGTGATGTTTACTGTTGAATGCGGCCTAAGTGCACTCGTAAGGTGGTGCGAGTGCGGTCGTGATGTTTACAGTTGAATGCAGCCCGAGTGCATTCATAAGGTGGTGCGAGTGCGGTCGTGATGTTTGCGGTTGAATGCGGCCTGAGTGCAGTTGTAAGGCTATGCAAGTGCAATCGTGTTGTTTGCGGTTGATTGCGGCCTGAGTGCAGTCGTAAGGCTATGCGAGTGGTCGTCAAGTTTGCAATTGAATGTGGCCCGAGTGCAGCCATAAGGTGGTGCGAGTGTGGTCATGATGTTTGCGGTTGAATGTAGCTTGAGTGTAGTCGTAAGGTTGTGCGAGTGTGGTCATGATGTTTGCAGTTGAATGCGGCCTGAGTGTAGTCGTAAGGCTATGCGAGTGTTGTCGTGATGTTTGCGGTTGAATGCGGCCTGAGTGAAGTCGTAAGGCTGTACGAGTACGGTCGTGATGTTTGTGGTTGAATGTGGCCTGAGTGTGGTCATGATGTTTTCGGTTGAATGTGGCCTGAGTGCAGTTGTAAGGCTATGCGAGTGTAGTCTGTTGCGGTGTGATGCGGTGGGAGTGCAGTCATAAGGTGGTGCGAGTGTGGTCGTGATGTTTGCGGTTGAATGCAGCTTGAGTGCAGTCGTACGGTTGTGCGAGTGTTGTCGTGATGTTTACGATTGAATGCGGCCTGAGTGCAGTCGTAAGGCCGTGCAAGTGTGGTCGTGATGTTTGCGGTTGAATGCGGCCTGAGTGCAGTCGTAAGGCTGTGCGAGTGTGGTCATGATGTTTGTGGTTGAATGTGGCCTGAGTGCAGTCGTAAGGCTATGCGAGTGCGGTCTTTTGCAGTGCGATGCAGTAAGAGTGCAGTCGTAAGGTGGTGCGAGTGTGGTATGATGTTTGCGGTTGAATGTGGCCTGTTGTGATTCAAGGCGGATGCAGTGAGAAGGTGGTCTGTGTGTGGATGAATGCAGTTTATATGCGATGTGGTTTGTTTGCGACTGCAGATGAATGCGGTCTGTTTGCGATTAAAGGGTAGATGTGGCCTATTTGCGGTGGAATGCGATAGTTGGAGGCTCGTTGCAGTTGCTATGGTTTATGGTGGTGCAGTTGGCAGTTTGTGTGGATCGTCAGATATGACTCCGAACAGCGTCTGATTTAGATCGTCGATTCAAGCTATTGGATGTACCATCGATTCAAAAAATATAAATGGGATGCAGATGGGTGTCGGATGAAAACAGGTGTAGAGGCATCAGAGGCAAACAGACTCAAAGGGCATTAGATGCACATGGAGATAGAGGGAGTAGGATGCAAACAACATGCAAACAAAGTCAGAGGGCATTAGATGCAAATAGAGATAGAGGGAGTTAGATGCAAACAAAATGTGGTGTCGCTTGGGGGACAAGGTAGTTCGGTCGAAATGGCAATCAGGGATGTCGCTTGAAAGTTTTGTGATCTGGCCTAGATTTGGTCCGTTTGAGATGGTGGGGGACCCCTTTGGTCGAGATTTGATAGAATCTCTTTGGTTGAGATTTGATACAGTCTCTTTAATTGAGATTTGAACAGTGGGCTCCAGTTAAGAGGTTGACAGTGGCCGTCGGTTGAGATTTAACATTGGCCGTCTATTGAGATTTGACATTGGCTGTCAGTTGAGATTTAACATTGGCCGTCGGTTGAGATTTAACACTGGCTGTCGGTTGAGATTTGACACTGACCGTCGGTTGAGATTTAACTCTGGCTGTCGGTTGAGATTTAGCACTGGCCATCAATTAAGATTTGAAGGGAATTGAGCATGAAGGGCAGCTGAAGCAGTGTGGGGCTTTAGGGGGTGAGCGTGGAGGTCTGTCTGGAAGGAATACAGGGTAACAGTTGAATGCGGTCGGTTGGGATGGAATGCAGTTGCAACGGGTGTATGCGGTCGGTTGGGATGGAATGCGGTCGCAATGGGTGTATGTGGTCGGTTGGGATGGGATGCGGTCACAACGGGTGAATGCAGATGGTTGCGATGGAATGCGGTCGCGACGGATGGAGGTGGAAGGTGATCCGTTTGCGATGGAATGCGGTCTGATGTGATTCAATGACGGATGGAGGTGGAAGGTGATCTGTTTGTGATGGAATGCGGCTGTTGCGGTTCAATGGTGGATGGAGGTGGAAGGTGGTCTAGTTGCGATGGTGAGGAACCCCGTCAATTGAGACGTGATAGAATCTCTTTGGTTGAGATTTGAACGAGCGCTCCGATTGAGAATTGAGCAATGGGCTCTGGTTGAGATTTAACAGAGTGCATTGGTTGAGATTTGACATAGTGTGTCAGTTGAGATTTAGTAGATCACTCCGGTTGAGAGTTGATACAGGTGCTTCAGTTGAGATTTCACTGAGGGACTCCGGTTGAGAATGGAAAAGTGAGGGGATGGGAGGAGCATGAGCTTGTGTTGAAGGAAATCTAGCTCTGTTACTGCATTTGCTAACAATGAGACAACCAACAGATTTGTGAGTGTATTAGTCAGTGGATATGGGCAATGATGTAGCCATATATGTGGCTCTGTCCAGTTTGTAGAAACTCGGATGTGGCGAGAGATTGGGAGTTTGTTTGCATGGATCTGAGAGTGGACAATGTTGCAGTTCTTTGGGATGTAGAATGCATTGGAGTTCAAGTGGCAACGGTGTCAAATGTTGACAGATCCCCTATTCCAGAGGAACTGTTGGTTATTTCTTTGCTTCTTCTTCATAACTGTTTCTTGTTTGTTACCAGGCTCGTTTGGGCATTACTTGGCTATTTTCTTAATTGTTATAATGCCCTAGCCAGGCAAAAACTGACTAAATCTCTTTGTAGTATAATGTCCCGCTTGTCAGAGTACAACTCAAAGTCGTTCTCTCTTGAAAACACTCACATTCAAACAGAGATGCAAGCCACGAGCATTCATTTATAGATCAGCATGTAGCCCAAATGAACATTCAATTGATTCTACAACTACCTACTCTAAAAACAAACTGAGGCAGATCCTACACTTTACTAAAATTGAGCTACACTTGCATTAATCCACAAAGCTAAAACAAGAACTAATCTACAGCATTTTAGAAGTCCAAGAATCAAGAAACCAACCAGTGTTTTGATTCTTGGACATCCCAAGAACATCAAAAACTAGAATGCTGGAGGATATGCAAATTTTATATCACATTCTAGCCTATTTAGTTTACTTGAATGCTGGTTCCTACATTAATCCACAAACAAGAAAAAAAAACTAATCCACTCTAGGAAAGCAACAAATCTAAATGCTTCTGTTGCATGTAAATGATTTTGTGAATGAATTTTTGGATTCATTATTTCAAGTTTAATTTTATTTCATTTAAGTTTTTTCGAGACTTGTTTTATGTAAAAGTGAAGTTAGTAAATTCAAGATCATAAAGATTGTAAGTAACCCTCCCTTGAGGTTCACAAGTAGTGATCTGACTGAAAGCGAAACATCCAAACACTCTGATATGGTTGAGTAATGGCTTCGATCTTGTCCACACCTGATAAAGTGTCAGGCCATTTAGGGCCTCTGAAATAGATCGATTTTGAAGGTAGGCTGTTGTAGTAACAACTTCTGCCCAGAACTTCTTTGGAAGAGATGCATAGGCCAGCATGCTCCTTGCACTTTCAATGAGTCACTGAGTCTTCCATTTAGCTACACCATTTAACTGAGGTGAGCTTGTTGTAAAATGTTGTTGTATTCCGGTTGCCTTGTAGAAGTCTTTGAGTTTGTTGGAGATAAATACTCCCTCTGCATTTGAGTGTAAAAGCTTTGATTTTTCTCTGGGGCGATTTTTCTAATGATGCCTTGAACTGTATGAAGAACTTGAGAGTATTGGATTTGTTCTTCAAGAAATATGTTACAGTCCTTTAAGAGAAGTCATCAATAACAGTCAACAAATAGATAGCTCATCTTGTGGAACTAGTCTACATAGGACCACAAATATCCATGTGTACAAGATCTAGCAAATTTTTAGAAGTACATTCTGGATCTGAAATGATTGAACTTCTAACATGCTTGCTGGAAATACAACCTTTACATGGAGTATCAGATTTGCTAATGAAGGGTAAATTGTGTACTAAGTTTTGTTTTAACATTTGTTGATTACAACCAGAATTTAAATGGCCTAATCTGTGACATATCATTTGAATCATAAGTAGTTGTAAAATGAGCTTGACTACTTGTAGAATAGGAGTGATTGAGTTTGTGCAAATTGCCACATCTTCTACTAAAAGCAAAAAAAAATCCTAGATTCGTCAAGAATAGTGCAGCCTTGTCTATCGAATCCGACCCTCTGACCTGCATCTGTGATTTCGCTAATTGAGAGCAGGTTTTTGGTCAGATTTGGAATGTGAAGGACATTTGACAAAAACATTACATCACCTTTCTGGAATTTGATTCTGGCTGTTCCTTCACACGCAATGGAATGAGTTGAGTTGTGTCCAAGTTACACAACTCTAGAATGGATGTATGACTTGTAGTCATGGAACCAGTCTTGATCGTGAGTCATGTGTTGTGTTGCACCTGAGTCCAAATACCAGGAATCGATATCCTGTTGCTCTTCGACTTTGGTCAAAAATGTAGTTTCATCTTTCTCTTCATGCTAGAGCGAGTAACTGGTTGAGGCAGCATTTGCTTGTTGTTGGGACTGCATCTTCTTTTCATTGTTGTACTTGAGTATTCTGCAATTCTTGATGAGATGGCCAATCCTCTTACAATATTTGTAGAACAGGTTCTGCTTTGGCTGGAATGATGAAGAAGAATTCAAATTTCACTCGAGCCAGTATTTGACCCTAAGTTAAAATGCAACCTAGACTACAAGGATGTTTCACTTAATCTCAAGAGAAGTTTACAAATTGCCTCAAAACATGTAAAACCATGATTTTTCACACTATGAGTAACAAACTCATTCTTGCTCTTACTAGATCCAAGAGCATACATTTGATGAGACTACCACTTTCTTTCAAAATGATTTGGAAACATATCTAAGCCATCAATGACAAGAAATATGTCCATATAATAGGCATCATACAAAACTAGTATTGCCTTACTTGAACTTTGAGATGTAGAAATCTCAATAAACCAAGATGGTATATCAAATAATGGAAGAGAAGCAAAAGTGAATGTTGGAGTAGATACCACCTGAAACTTGCCCCTCTTTGCCATGAAAAGTGAGCCACATAGACTCGGCCTTGACTCTTGAATATCTCCATAAAACCATGTGTTGAGAAGCCTCCTCCTCAAGCCTTGGCAAATTTCCATCATACACTTGGATTTTTGGTAGATTTGAAAATCCTACCATCATCCTCTAGATTGAGATTAGATCCTCCTTATTTCTTACTTTCAAATGAATGTTGACAAAGCATATGGCTCTAAAGATCCCCAAAGTATCGACTATTGCAATCTTCATATCAAGCACCTTTGATAGGAGATACCTCCAATTGAAGTCTTTAAGTAATAAGTCACATGAAATAATAACTCTCCATGTGTTTTTGCCAAAGCACCATCTTCATGAGCCTTACCATCTTGGAACACAGGTTGAGGTAGATTACTTGCCTTCTCCTCCTTGAGATGATCCAAGCTCCTCCTGGCCACACGTCCACAAGGATTAACATCAATCTTGAAATATTACCACATCTAGTCCCACTTGCTACCACATCACCATCCCTCTTAAACTCTTTCTTCTTGTAACAATTAGAAGCAAAATACCCATTCTTACCACAAAAGTAGCACTTCTTGTTGGATTTGCAACTTGTTTGTGATGACTCCTCACCACTCTCCTCCTTTGATTTGTCCTTCTTGAACTTTGACTTATATTTTTTTCTAAAAGAAGAGGAGGAGGAAGAGTGATCATCATGATCCGAGTTACCACCTTTGGACTATTTGCCTTTGGATTTGTCTTTTGTGAAGAAAGCCTCCTCACCTCTGTTACATACCTATGTAACTAGCAGTACTTCAGTGACCCCTATGTGTCCATTTAGTGTTGGGGGCTAAATGGCAAGTTACCCTTCGATAAGGGGTACCATTGCGATTAAGGGTAGGTGCCTTTGGATAAGAGCAGACAAGTAACTATACCTTGGTCGGAGGTATGGAATCAAGTTACCCTTGAATAAGGGATACCCTGAGGATTAAGGGTATGTGCCTTTATATTAAGGTACTGGTGTCCTTGGATAAGGACAGGTAGGTGTCTATGCCTTGGTCAGAGGTATGGAACCTAGTGAGGTGTTAGAAAATCATTAGCATGGGTGTTTGGCTATTTTTTTAAACCTTGGGCCTCAACCTTGAACCATATCACTTTATTGGTCTTGGACCAAAGTATACAAGCACAACTTGGGCAATGGGACCTAGTAGGAGGGCGCCCTTCCAAAGGGTCCAACTCCCATAAGAAAAGCATTGAAAGAGTCATAGGTTATGGAATAAGTCTCTTGACCTTTCATAAGCCTATAAAGGTTCTTTAACTCCTCTAGGCCTCTCTCTTTCTCATTGGTTGTGCATGGAACTCCATAGTGTATTGGAGGGTGCCAATTGCCATCTATATGAGAGGAGGAGGGCACCCATGAGGAGGAGGAGAGATCTCTCTTGTTTGCTATGCTTATGCTCTAGTGTGGCTACTAGTGTATAGAGTGTTTTCTTGAGTGTAGTATGCTTAGGGTTTGGATCTTGCTTATGGTATGAGACAAAGTAGGGTTTGGATCTTGAGTATGCTATGGTGTGTGGTGGTATGCTTGTGGTTAGTTATTGGTTAGCAAGGAGGTGCTAGATTAGCCTAGATGCAGGATTGCATGTGCTAGCTAGCTATGGTTGGGTGGTAAATACTTGAGGCCACTTGTTATCTACGTTCGTGATTAAGATTAGGGACACAGGTGAAGGAGAGATCCATGGAGGCTTGAAGATCCTTACTTGCAGGTGGAGACATCTTAGCTTGGGTAGTGCACCTTTTAATGATCCATTATTGAGAGAGAAACAACACCTTCTGATCCATTACAAGACATCTTTTTCACTTTTCATGGCTTCCATAGGTTCCTTCCTATTAATGTCAAGTGAGAGATTGAACACCTCCAATTATGACATTTGGAAGGTGAGGATGGACTCCATTTTGGTGCCCCAAGATGTGATGGAGATTGTGCTAGGACTTGAGGAGGAGTCTTAAGAGCTCCAAGAGGTCCAAAAGTACAAGAAAAGGGCTAGGATGTCCCTACATATCATAAAGATGAATGTTTCCAATATGAGACTTGGTGTGAGACCTATCTCACTAGCTCTACCAATCTCTCTCAAACTAGATCAAACTCTCATCCCAAGATAGAGCATGGACAAAGTTTGGGTCAACTTGACTCAAGCACTCAAAATCACTCAAAAACATTCACAAATGACTCAAATACAATTGGATTGCATGAAACTATGTGGCTATGACCTCAAAAAATTGTCTAGATCTCAAATAGACAAGATTGACAAGCTTTCCCTTGAGATTTTGGATCAAAAAGCAAGAAGTGAGACTAAATTGATGTGTCTACATAGGTTAGGTGCCCTACCTACATCACTTTGAGGGATCCACCTTGGAGAAACACCAACCATTCAAATTTTGGTAGATGCAAGTACACTCAAAAGTTCTTGATTTCAAGGCAAATTTTCACATCCAATTGACATATGCATGGATATCTTAGGCTAGCTCTGATACCATGTTGAAATTCACACATGTGGGAGTGCCACAAAGTGTGTTATTGATCTCCTAAGACTTTGTGATTGCACATAGATCACACATAGATTGAACATCAAGATCTATTGCATAAATCTAAGGCAAGAGCACTTTCTACCATGCATAAATCATCAAGACAAGTACATTCACAAGTGTGGATACTTGTACAACTGAAATATAAGTCTGGAAATGCCCTTCTCTCAGGTAGAGAGAAAATCCATGTGAGAAAACTCGACTAGAGAGAGAAACTCAAAGGAGGTGGGGTCCGACAATAAATTGCTTTGTTTTGCGTGGCACTGCCACGCATGGCAGTACCACACAATTTGTTTTTAAATAGAATTTTAAAAAATGAGCACCAAAGTGATTGTCATGGTTGAGCCACGCGTGGAAGTGCCATGCATGACTGTTATTTAACCAACTTTCACTAGAAGTGTAATTTTGGAGATTTGCCACACGTGGCAAATTTCCAGAGAATTCCAAAGTTGGATTAATTTGAATAAGACTTCTTTTGAGATTTTGAATAAGTGTTGACTAATAATAAAATGATAATTATGTGATCATGATTTTGAACTAAAAATTAAATGATCATTATGTCAAATTATTATGCTTTGACGAAATCGTTATGTTCCAAAAATTTGTTGATGAAAAAAAAGCAATGTTATATACATTTGTGTGGTAGCAAAGATGAATGAATAATTGAACACTATGAAAAAGTGTATCATTATTTCTCATATTATAATGTGAATATATGATGACTATGTGAATATATAATTTGCATGATTGTGCATGACTATGTGAATATATAATTCGCATGATTGTGCATACTGGATTGTGATGAATTGCAATGTCAACATTGTGGACTGAGCAAACAAGCAAAGAAAGAATATCGAAACCAAAAAGTATATATCTACAATTTTTTTTCTTATTTGAAAAGAAAAGTTATTTCGACCAAAGTGAAGATATGAAGATATTGTTTGAATATATAGATTTTCAGTATAGTAAGGATGTTTCAAAAGAATATTACTTTTTAAGCATATATAAGTGATCAACGTATATTCACTAATTGTTTTATTTGGTCAATCAATTCTTGCTAGATCTTTAGTAAGATATAGATTGTAGTTAAAGCATTTGATTTAAAATGAATCAAAAGTGATTGCTAGATAGAACTAAAGATGAACTTGAAAAATACAAAAATCTATTATAAAGATGCAATAATTATACAAACTATTAATTTATCACGTCAATGGTTGTGATATATATATATATATATATATATATATATATATTATTAATCATAACAAGATTCAAATTCATCAGCCAGTACATCTTGCAACTCATCTCCGCTTAGATGAATTTCATTATCAGTACTATAGTAATCGGACTCTCTCAATATTGTCATTTGTGTCAGAATCATTCGATTCATTTATAGTATATTCTATAATATTTAAAAAACTTGGAGATATTTTTATGTCCTCATCAACGTCCATGTTTGTGTTGTCAATATTCAAGTCTTCCATTTCATTCTCAATGTATGCATTTTCAAATACATGTCTTGCGTGTGGCTAACTTGAACAACGTACTACCACTTGTTGTTTAGTCGATCTGGTTGAAAAAATACCTGCACATTTAACAATGTTAAGTTAAAAAGTTTGTTCAAACAATGTCATGGAATTGCAATGAAATAGTGTATCTTACTGATTATGATTGAGAAAAAATGGATGTCAAACTCATGTGACACACCTGTTCACAATGACAAGGCAACACCAATGTGTTTGAAAAATCCATGCTTAATGTCTTGGTTGAATCGATAGCAAAAAATCCACTACAATCTCTTTTCACGGTTGCATTTGACCCTTGATAATTGATTTTGAACCATTTCACATCAAACAAAAACTATTTACCATTTTCACCAAAACACACTTCATATATATCTTGAATAATTCCTACATACTCAAGCTCTCCAGAGATTGAACTTTGGTCTCGTGCACTACTTGGACTTTCTTGATTGAAAGATGCCTCACTTGATTGACTTCAAGGAATCCAACACCTTCTTTTTGCTCTTTCTTGAGATTTTAGACTTGTTTTCTCTCCAAAAATATAGATTGGTGAGTTTTTTGGGTTTTTTGGTTGGTTGGTTTGGGTTTCAATCCCTTAGAAGCTGTTCAAGGCCTCCTCTACCCTCTCAGACCTCCTCCCCTAGCTGTGAACAGTCTAAACACAAAAAAAATATAGAAAACTAACTCTAAACTCCCAAAAATCTACCTAAAACTACTCTAAAAAGCAAGAAATAGCTAAAATACAACTATACTAGTTTGTGAAAACCTATCCCCGGCAACGGCGCCACTGTAGGGTCTTCGATCCGATGTAGTAGTACAGCTCCTGCCTGTCAACAAACGTTAGTTCACTGGATAGACACCTAACTATGCATAGATGCTACTTTTAGTTAGTTTCCTACTTTTTATCTAACTCTACCACCACTAACACTACTTCCACTAACTCTACTCCCCTAACATACCTTCATCATAATTGTAGGTGATAGGAAAGGGAAGATTAGAAGAGATTGAGAGAAGAGAAGAGAGAAAGAGAGAGAGAGAGGGTGAGAGTGGAGGTTAGCTCAAATGCTTCTTATGCTTGCTAATGGAGAAACATTAACTATGACAACCAATCAACAAGAAAAATAGGAAGCAATGGAAACACAATCAAAAGCATTAGCAAGTAGTGAATAGCAAATGAGGATGCTTCTCTCCAAAAAGTGGTAGAGTTTCCTCCTCCTCATTAAGCATGGAAACAAAGTATAAATTGTGCCTTTTTATAAAATGGAGAAGGCCCTTGCCCCAAAATCCTATTGGCTAATATTTATATTGATCCTATTCATTCATCTTGGACCCAACTTGATCCAAAGGTCCACAAAAAGTACATTGGAAATCACAAGATTCATGTGAGTCCAAAGTTGGACCCAAGTCTAAGAAAAGTAAACTCTAAGTTTGAAATTGACTTTGGGCCTTAAGTTTTATTTTAATTACAAAGGCCCAAGTCTATTTTATTTTATTTACAACTTAAGCTTGCGTGCTCATTGGGCCATGGGCTTATACGCGCAGGATGCCATGCTCTCGCAACACATTTTATTGGTCGATTTTATTTATTTACAATTCGTCGGGAATAAATCAAACATTCGAGATTTTTTTTTCAAAAGAATTCAAGAATGTTTGCAAAGAAGAGAATCTCGCTTCTTGAATTTTAATTATGAAAACCTACTGGAAAACTCTCTTCCTGAAGCTTCTGCTGTGGCTGAATTAGGTTCTAAAGTTGTTAATCCAATTCCAAAGCCTGATCCGAATCCAGTTCCAAAGCTGATTATGGATGGCCTGGCTCCTCGCTTTACTTCAATCTCGAAGATCAAATATGATTATTTTAAAGGAACATCTTCATATCATGCTGACATTCACATTTCACAGTTCGAGTCAATTGCTAACTCGAATAACCAAGGTGCTGATGCAGACAAGTTGCGAATTTTTCCAGGTTTTCTGAGAAAGCAAGCCACACATATGGTACAGTCAAGTTGAACCAAGATGTGTTGCCACCTGAGTACTACTGAAAGATGCATTTTTAAACCATTTTCGAGAAATTGGTTATTCGTCCAAAATCCTTGGACGACTTAATAATGTACAGAAGAAAGAAAAATAATTGCTTCGAAGGTATACATGAAAAGTAGAGAATCTAATTGGAAAACTAATGGGTGTGTACCCTGTCACAATGCAGATCGAGTGTTTTTTGGCAGGTTTACCATCGAAAATTGACCGATACTGTAGACAAGGAGATATGACATCTTTAACAGTAGTCATAGTAAGTGCTGAGAATTATGAGACTTCCAAGTTAGCACGTAAAAGATGTTCTACCAAACGTACGCAAAAATATAAGCATGACTCTAGTGACAGTGAACATGAATCTACTAGACTCGAGGCTTGAGCATTCTGCTCCCCCCGCAACTCATTTTAAATAATATTTTTCAAAGAAATGCTCAAAAGAAGCCTTGGAAATCGCCCGTCCTCTTGTAGTGGATATTCCTCTCCTCTTGATCTTATACACTTGGTGTTGTGGGTATTAATACCGTGTACATAAATAAAATAGCCAGAAGTAGAAAATAAGTTGCGAGGGCCGTGACATCTTGCGTGCATAAGCACATAGCCCAATGAGCCTGAAGATGAATCATTGGATATTTATGGGTTGAATCATCATCTGAGCCTTCATCTTCTTCTCTGGTAGCATGTTCCATGGCTTCCGGCAATGAAGCATACTATTTTCAGCATTTAAGCACTCTTCGGATGCTTCGTGGCAACCCATGCTTACCCAGTGAGGAACCACATAATCACCACATGATCAGGAGTTTGGGTCGTGTTGCATTCGGATCATAAATGTTTGACCCATTCAATATAAACTCGTACCCTTTCTCATTTTCTCATTTTAATTTTGCTTAACAGGAGAAACGTGTCTTCTAGGAACTTTCTTGGGTTAAAGCGGGTGATGAGAGCCACTTTAACCCCTTCACAAGTGGACTTTTATTCGACTGATTGGTTGAAGAACCTATCCTTGGGTTGCAGCTACTAATAACATAGCGAACAACTTTAATTTTTTCTCAGGAGTCTGTTCGCCATAGATCTCACACGCTTGTTTGTAGATCTGGAGGAACTTGATAAGATTTGTTGATCCCCATCGTATCTTGGCATTTCGAGACAAGGTGACCTCCGAACTACTTGCAAGGATACAATATGTATCGGTAGATGTATTGGGTCCATTACTGTTGGTCCTACTTCTGCTTCAATCTGTGCGGCTGCAACTCGGGGAAAGTTTGGTACTTGATTTCCTACTTTTCTGGGTACTAATCATCTTGATCTCAGATTGATTCGTCAGAGAAGTCCAGGGTTACTGGATATTGGTTATTGGATCTTGATGGATGCAGGGAAAGCAAACCTAGATATGTAAGATTTTGATCAGTTTTGATGGCTATTAGTGCGATTTTAGCTTCTTTTCAATGGTTTTCCATTGATTTCTCTTTGATCATTGCTTTGATTAGCATGAGATTTTCCATAGTAGATAGGTCTGAGTCAGATCTTCCTATTGATCCTATCTACCAAGGTTACTCAATGACATGCAAGGTTGGATATGCGAGAGTTCTTTGCACTATATTATAGTAAAAAACTCTGATGATCGCTGGAAACTAACTTTCACCCTCTTAATTGAATTTAGATCTGGCTCTGTAGAAGGTGGCGAAGGTTAACTCTCATAGATCTAAAATTTATTGATGTCTGATGATTTTTTTGGGCACTTTTTAGCTAACAAACTTATCAATACTTAATACTAACACTCGCAAACTTGATCACTAATGAAAAAAGTCTTTCTGAACTTATTGGACCTTGCAACGAGAGCTACTTGTGCAGGGGTTCTTTTTTTTGGATGATTTTCTACTTTTTTCAGCACTTGGAACCACTTTACAGCTTACTGGACCAAGATGAACTCTTGCAGACTTGTGTGTGAGCTTATCACAGTGAAATTTAGCTACAAGAGGTCCGACGAGAGTTAGTTGCACACAGACTTGTCTGCAAGGGTTTTGGCTTCATTTTGGCTCTTTTTGGGACTTGGGAACTCTTGTAGAGGGTCTTAAACTGTAACGTACTCTCACTAACTCGTTTGTGAGATCTAGCTATAGGAGGTCTGGCAAAGGTTAATGAGAAGTTTTTTGATTTTAGAAGGGTGTAGCAATAGGTTGTGAGTAGCCCTTTGCCTATCAAAAAGGGGTTAGAACCACAAGGATAGGATTTCTAACTATGATTAGTTGCTTACTTAGTTGCCTTCTAATAGAAACTAACACTAACCCACTCTAACTCTACCAAGAACTAACATTAATCACAAATAGCACTCTTGATGGTGGTGAAAGGAGGTTTGAATCTTGAAGGCGTTATGTTATGCCTACCTTTTTTAACTGGTCATGAGGTGAGTCAACTTTAATTAGATTTTGACTATCAATTGTATTTATGTTTTCTAAAAGATGAATGTTATATGTATGCTTTTGTTACTCAAAATTTTAATATTGATGTATCGCCTAATCCTAAATAATTGCTTTTACTGATGTTAATCTGAAAAATATTCCTGAAGGCAAAGAATTTAAAAGATTTAAGACAAAATATCATGATGTATTTTTTGAGCTGTTGTTTGAGAGTTGTATGTCCTTTTCAACAATGCTCATGAATCACTTTTCCCTTGCAAGATGAGCCCAAAAGAAGACAATGAGATTGCTAGACCACTATAGGAGTATTGTTGCATGGGCCATATTTGACCCAATAAATCCCCTTTGGGGGGCTCATGTTATTAGTCGGCAAGAAAGATAGTGGTCTATGTGTCAGCTATAAAAACTTAATAAAATGACCACCAAGAATCGTTGTTCCTTACAAACAATGAACCATCCTATTTGGACAATTTGGAAGATTAGGATGGAATCGTTGTTAGTCTCTTCAAATTGTGATGGACATTATGATATGCTTGTAGTGGAGTGGAGCACTGGCCTCGACAAATAGAAAAGTGAACCAAGTTTGACAAGATGACAAAACTTGCTTGACACATCATCTATATGAATGTGTTTAATGAGCTCCTCAAGGAGGTCAAAAGAGTCAATATAGCATATGAGACTTGGGACATATTTCAAGGGATATATGAACCCAATAATATCTCAAGGATGTTGACATTAAGGAATCAAGTTAACGAAGGCTATCAATTTGAAGATGAGTTGATCAACGCCTTTGATGATCAGGCATCCAATGGAGAGCTTGAAGACATTGGAGCTACAATCAAGAAGGAAAACTTGTTCAAATTCTCCCCGATGGATATGGAAGAGGCCTTGAATACTTTTCTTGAAGTACTGCAATCCAAAAAGAACTTACTACCTTGGAGAAATCAACTTGCCAACATGAATACAACATTATAAATTATCTTCCAACCATCAAGGGAAGATGATGAGAACTTTTTACTATAGATATAAGTTCCTAGGGTAAGATAATAGGGAGTTAGAATCAGAGGTTCAGATCCAATAAGCAAGTAGTAGAAAAAAACAAATCAAAGGTGAATTTCTTTTAGTAGAAAAGGTTTTGTCATTTTACAAGTGAATGTTTTAAGAGGAAGATGACTTTAATAAAGGTCGGGTAGCCAAGGTAACTTTACATTTGATAAGGTTGATGAGAGTTCCCTTATGAAATCTTCAAATATTATGTGTTATCTAATGGATCATGGGATTCAAGGTGGACAGGTAGGTCCTTTTGCTAAACACAATTAGTAGAAAAACATAATATTATGAAACATAGTAGGATTTATAAGCTAGAAGCTTCTATTATAAGCGTGGAGAAGTTAAGAATGTTATGCAAATTGTGTCTTGATTGAGTTGTGGCACAAGAGATTGGGACATCCAATTTAGATGCTTACATAATTTGGTCAATTATAATCCTAACCGGTCTACCTCTTGATTTTTTTACATTATACAACACATGTTCACTTTTCTAGGAAAATAGTGTTTTACAACACATCTTTACTACAAAAAAATATACAACACATTTGATACATTGATTATTAATGACAATAGTTGCATACATGGATATACTTACTTAAGAGCATGGAACAAGTTGAAGGAGACATTCTTCAAGTTTAAATCTATGATGGAGAACCAACTCAACATCAAGATCAAAATATTGAGATTAAGCAATATGAGTAAATTTCTAAAGACTATCAAAATTTGTGA